>DWQQ01000690.1:0-10661 GCA_018244775.1 Oxynetra roscius flavomaculata
GGCATTAAAAAAAAATACAAAAGTAAATTAAATTTTTACATGCCTCGAGGGCCGCGGGTTGCTCATCCCTGCATTACACCATTCGTCGAATAATATGGTTTCATATCAATTGGGTCATGGCGGCGGCTGGTGCTCGATCGAATGGTTTGGCAGGGTCGTAACATTATGCAGGAACCTGCATTTGAGGTATTCCCGAAGCGCTGACATAGGTATCGTTAAACACGAAACGAGATATTTTTATTTCATTTTTAAAGCCGGAAATTAATTCGTCATAGATAACCTTTCATTGCTGTGGCGACATAAAGGTCTTCTTTAATGTCTCCACATTTTCCACAGGTGACAATTACCTATTAGTTTGTATTTGAAAAAAAAAACTATATAATCCCTCTTACTACTTTTTGCTGAATGCATAAATGTCATTAAAAAATTAATAGTTAACAAATATTTTGCAAGAATAAAACGATTAAATACTACAAATTTAAAGAACAAAAAGCATTATTAATTAATTCTTAATGCACGCAATAATCATAGATAAACGAGATATTTGGAGTCGAAGTGCTCGCTGCGATCAAAGAGCTCAATCTGGATCCGAGCAAGGTTAACGTCAATGGCGGGGCGCTTGTCATGGGCCATCCTGTGGCAGCAACTGGCGCAAGAATGGCGACGCATTTGGTTCATCAGCTTCGGTAAATATAGAGCCATACAAGTTTACTCATGGAAGCACTTTAAAATATACAATACATTTTTCAATGTTGCCGTTATTTTGTGGTCGGTGGTTGTGGTACAAATTGTTTTACTTCTAAAACCATTGGCATTGTGGACATAACCTTTGCAATCTCAGGAATTTAACAATTCACGTTATATTATTACTGGTTATGGTAATCTCATTATCTAATGTTCTTCTACTCTAACAAAAATGTTAGAGTATAAAGAGATATTTAAATTTTTATTATTTTCAGGCATCGGAATCTTCGAATAGGTGTCGCAGCTTGCAGCTGTGGAGGTGGGCAAGGTATAGCGGTCATGTTCGAAAGAGTATGACAGTATAATTGGATCCCGCGATGAAAATTATCTGCCTATACACTTAGTGTTCTGAGCTATTTACCATTGTTATCTTAAAATATGTTTAAAATAATAGCGAAGAACTCGTAATTGTCTCCTATATTTTGATAACCACTTTTATATTAGTTATTACTTTTTGGTGTTTTGTTACTGATAGGCGGTGAGAATAACCAGCTGCAAGAAAAAAAGAGGCGTAATTTTATGATATATGTGTAATGTATAAAAACTGTATACGACCAACATATTGCGTTATATACAATGAAAGCAACCACTATTTAACTATGACTTATTATTATTACCTTCATTACACAACTATGGGCAGTACATTACAGTTAGTGCGCGAGCACAGTTTTTGAATTTCAGCCAGTTTCTACCAAGAGGTCTGGTTTTGGCGCAATTTCTGTTTAGGTTAACGCATAGCCAAATCTTTGGCCGCATTTAGTTTTCACCAGTCATTCGGGTACTTCGGGGTATGTTCAGACACGTCTGCCCCAAACATACCTACCCAGGCTACCCATAAGTAACTGTCCACGTTACTATTAGTAGAAATTAATAAAGTTTGTTTGTTTATGTTGTTAGTTATGACACCGTTAAGTTACGTCTAACAATACCTATGTGAAACATTGCACACTAAGAAAATCTATGGAGGTTTTGTAATAAGGATGTATATTGTAATAACAGCTATGTGAAAAAAAAAACCATTAAATTAAACATTAATTGTTCATAATGTAACACTTTTTTAAACTTGATGTGAGCAAACATAGTGCATTGTATTGCATTAGATCTTAGGAATAACTAACCTACCTAATGTCTCCGTAATGCAGTTTAACCTTAATTACTTAAGCGGTTGCTACAGTTCACATATACATGTTTATGAGTTATCAGAAAACTGTTACACCTTGTATGACAGTCACCTAGGTTTTTAATGTGAGAGGCTGATGTTTGGCCACATTCCTATCGGTAATATTTCATTACTTCCATCTTTTTTATGGCAAACAGATGACCCTTGGCTGGCTGCAGGCAATCAAATAATTCTTAGCATATGTCAAAGGCACTAGCTAATGTGTCATGCATACAAATATCATAGTGAATAAAGATATATAACATAAAGGCCCAGAGAGTGGAGTAATATTGGCAGAGAAATAAAAGCGAGCAAAAATTCACTAACATCATTCGTCATTATCTTTTATGATAATTCTTAGTATTATTATCACTATGACTACCCATATCTAAACATTAAATAGTCAACTAATAATTATAGTAACTGGCTAGCACTCAATTACACTACACTATTACATCACTGAACAACAGTCTGCCATTGTGTAATTATTTTACAACTGACCCAAGTTAGGTCAGTTACACCATATATTATGTCAATGTTTCACCCTTAGTTACCTGTAACAGAAACAAACATATTTTTAACAGATAAAAACAACGAAACTCTTATATTTCCAGACAGGAACATTTTAAACCATTCACTATTTCACATTTACATTCAAAATTCAAATTTTACCCATCACATCACTGGGTACATACAGATAATGTAAAGTGCTGTACAACAGTTGACGTTTTTTTAATAATTAAAAAAAATACTGAAGGTTTTTTTATTAGAACTTTTCTTCCAATCTATTATAGCCCAAGTGGAGTCCACAGCTAATCCATAATAACTATAACAAGTATGAGATTCATTTAGTCCCCATACATTTTATAATAAATAAAACGATTTGAATTTTAGTATGCCATCAATTTAACATATTGATTGTCTTTAAATACACTGTTTCCTAAAACATTTCATTCTCCCCTTATATTTTCAGAATTGCATGTCTATATTAGTATAATTTACCACCACTGTATATGTATTTTCACAAAAAAAGATTGCTAATAAACAAAAATGATGATTGATTGATTTATATATTTCATTTACGGATGAGGCCAAGACTCACCTATCTCGACCAAATAGGTCGGATATTGGCTGATGGGAGAGTCAAGAGCCTCCGAAACCGGCGTGTATGCATGAAGAGACTGATGAATCTAGATGAAGCACGTCAGGTTTGTAAGGACAGAAATATTTGGCACTCGATGCTTTATGCCTACCCCGGTCGGGACCTGACGTGACGGTTATTTTTTATTTTTTTATTTTATAATGGTATTTGCTATGACATATTGGTAGTTCTTTTTGTACTACTTAATTTAGAACTCAACCCAAGATTATATTATTTACATGATATAACCTTGCTAACCTAACAATAGTGTTCAGGCGGATGATGCCGTGAGGTAAAACTAGTATACGTAATAAATCTTTAGCGCTTTGTTCGCTCTGTTCAGCTACGCAGGTTGTCTTCTACAGAATCGATACCCATTAGTTCGAAGGAATGCTCTTGTGAAAACTGTACTCAATAACACCTCTGAAACGTAGTTCGCTTCTAAAATAGGTAAAAGAATTGCTACTTTATTTTGCTAATTAATATTACCTCATAATTTTTCACTGAAGTAGCTTTGTGAAAACGAAGTAATTTCAAAAACTATTTAAAAATACATTTTACTCAAGCTAATTTGTCATTCGTAAATATTTTTTTATGAAACATTGAGGACAGTAAATATTTTGTCACAATGTATTGAGAATAAATAATAATTCTATAAGCGGACCACGATGCCCACATTATTTTCATTCGGTAATAATAACAAAGACAACGAAATCAAAGTCTAGTTTAAAATGTATATTTGTTGATATTGAAATTAACTAAGGTGGATTATTGGGCTGAACAGGAGAAACACTATTAATCATATCTTATCCAAAAGACCATTAAACCTTGTCAGAGGCCCTTAAAAGCGGCTTAAAATCATCGGACCGACTGTCGACAGCGATAACGTGATATTCTCCTGTGATGTTCTCCTGTATTCTATATTAGCAGGTAAAAATTAGAAACGTATACATTATTTATACAAAACTACAAAATTAACTTCAAATTGCAATATTATTTAAATGCACGCAAAGTAATCCTTTGATATGCTGAGTAACGTATGAAATGTCAAGACCTATAAAATATATGAGATCAGAATACGGCCCAAGGCGGGATGCTGGCGCTTCATAATGCTGCCATATAACGCTGGGGTAGGGATACATATAATACGACTTTAGTAGCAGCTATCTGTGATAGTTCAGGGATCGCTTTTACGAGGATAGCATTCATGCAAGTAAGCAAAGTTTCCACTGCAAACTGCGAGCTCGAAGATGGTTTATAAAGTAATTCCAATCGTCGTACAAACAATTGAATTCATAATCGATGTTTCAATATTGACCACTTTGCAACGAAATAGCTTAAACGTTTTGTCTGCTACAGCATCAGCTTCTCGACACAAATGTTGAGATTTATTTTTAAAATTTCTGCTTGTTGAATGATTTTGTATAAATTCGTAATGGTTTACATAAATATGTTATATGAAAGTGGTTTAGAATGCAATCTTAAAACTAAGAATTACTAAATTAAATGAAGCCGGGTCAACCGTCCGTATTAAAACTCTATCAAAGTAAATCATTTCTCCATTGTGGCAGTCTCAATTTAGTTACCAGATTTCCCTTTTTAGCGAGAGAAAATTCCATTAGTCGGCGAAAGGGCATTGCTTTCAAACGAGCGGTGCAAAATTTACCACACTTTCAGGATTCCATTTTTTCTGATAATAATTAACCGCAATACCCACACCATTCTGAACATTTCTTACAATAAAAAACACTAAAAGATAATAGCGTTTTTTATATTACGGGTGATCACTAGATTACAGCCGACATTGATCGCGTCGCGTACCTATAATCAAACATAGATTTGTTCTATTTCTTGAATCGTGAATTTCTATACGGCTTTGGAAACTCCTCCAGCTATTAATGATAACTTCTTTACAATCCCGTCAGCCGTTTTGATAATTAGTAGACAAAGGAATTATCTCAAACTAAAAAAAAACTCGTTAATGTTTTTGCTATAAATTATAACTGCTTTTTACTGAATGCATATGATAGTATATGCGGTAGCTATAACAAAAAAACATCTTTTAATACTTATCTGTCTGTCGGTTTATTACGTTTTATCTCCGAAACTGCTGGACCGATTTTGACGGGACTTTTTCTTGCAGATAGCTGATGGTATAAGGAGTAACTTAGGTACTTTTATTAAGGGCAACAAGTCGAGTAATATAATATAATGCCCCACGCACACGCCACTTCTTCCGCCGCTGTCCCGTCCCGCTACGACTTAATATAGCTAAGGTTTCCTGTTAAAGCGCAAAACCCACGAATGGGCTATAGCGATCGATTATGTCTCAAAGCGTGCCTTAAAAATGTTATAATTAAAATTTTTGTTCAGTTTTTAGTTTCATTATTTTATTTTATTTTTTAATTAATTTATTTAATTGTGCACAAAGTTTGCCTTTAATTATAAACTCTCCCCTTGCGGGTCTGCTAGAAGAGATTTCTATATGGGATAAGCAATGCTCTTGTACGTAGTTTATGTCATGATGTGTGTGTGTGTGTGTGTTCATAAATAAATTAAAAAAATATGTCTTATTGTAAAACAGTGTTACACGCATGTGGATACGCGAGAACCAGTGAGCAAATTACTATAAGCGCTTAAGAGAGAGCCGTTATTTTTAAACAGATTTCGATTACATATACTTATGTATACATATATGGAAACCTACTAAAAATTCGGAAGTTAACAAGAGGTTTGTTAATACACGCAAAGTGCCCAAGTTCTTTTTTATTTCAAATTGGAAAATCTCTTTCGTAATATTGAGAAAACGTGATCATTAACCAGTTTATTACGAGAAATAACTCGGCAAGATCTTGAAGATAGAAATCAAATCATCTTTTCGGTCGTCGATCGATATTTCTGGGAGGCAAATTATTATTATAACTTTGTTGTACAACACAGAGACAAGTCAGTACGGATGCACTGATATTATCTAGTCGTATATCACCTACGATGTATTATTCTAGTACATTCGATAGAAGTTGTCTCCAGTTTCAGCAAATTGCTCAAATTTAGCTAGTTCAAGAATATGACTGTTCATTTGTTAAGGAGCTCTTGGTCTTGAGGTAAAGAAATTGGTCCCGGTTTTAATATCTGTATTATCCGAGCGAAGGGTTAATTTAAAACCGTTGTCTTTGGTTAATGAAATAATGCTTTTAAAAGATTAATGCACCATTGTCGTGTATGTACCTATTTTTCACAACATATAGCGTATGTATTGTTATAGCTATTATTCTGTAGTTCCTTAACGCAGCATGCCTCTACAAGTTTATTTCTATATATAAAACAATCTTCTTCTTATTCTTTTAGAAGAATCATCACGAGAACTAAAGCAGAATTGTAGTTCTATTTCAGTTGTATAGTTGTTTTATATATAAGACAAAACACATTTTGATTAATAAAACTCGTTTCATTTTGTTAACAAAATAAATATCACAAAACCCCTGCGAACTATTTTTAAGCTTTTCCCTGGTCAATAGCCACGATTGTAGCGTAGAATAAATATGTTGTTGATGTGTACGAGAGCGTTTGCGAAAAACCAATCGACTTTATACTTGGACGTTTTTGACAAGCCGATTGTCTACTACTCCGATAACTCATTATGATCGTTTTGGTAGATATTATTTCTATAAATATAATTTCTATAGTTTTAGTCACATAAATAGAAAAAATAGTGCAGCGTAAAATAATGTCATGATGTTTTTGTTGTACATTTCTTTTAAAATACTAAGAACGACACATTTTGAAACACTTCAGGACTGACAGTTAATACCTACATATGTACATATTATGTAACCAAATTTTTATTAATATTATGAGTGGCGTGAATAAGTTCAAGGCCAACGCAATAGATTTCAAGGAACTGTGTTTTTGCGCAGGTAACTTATGAGTAAACTTAGTAATGGCCACAGAGGAATTCCGCTGAAAATGCAAAACAAGTTCATCATTGTTAGTTAATTAAAATAGCGACTGTGAATTTAATTATGCTTCACAAGACCCTGTAGGAAGATCCGAGGAGTTTACAAAGATAACCTTGTCGTGAAATTAAAAAGGTTAAAGTTTGACCTTGTATCTCGTATCTTGTAGTACCTACCTCGTCTGAACTTAATACCTGCATTACGTAGATTAGGATCTGACTATTACAGTACATTTTGTATGTATGTACATATTAGTACACATATTAGTGTGTTCATGTTTTGTTACTGCATGTCTTGATAAGTGTGTGTATAATTTGGTAGGCCCGTTTGTGTAGTGCTTAGCGAACCTGTCTATTGCGCCGGGCGGTCATAAGTTCGATTCTCACCTGGGACAAATATTTGTTTGATAACGACACCCATTTGGTCTGTCTGGTTTAAAAAAAATATTTATATGTATATATGCAGTCTATTAGCCGTGTAATAACCATAACAGTCATTGCCTAAGTGCCTACTATGGTATCAAATATCCGAATGTGATGTGCCAAGATATTATTATTATTATTACAAAACACTTTATTGTTTTAATCTTAAGTAACGCAATGACGCAAGTACCTTTTGTGATGAGGGCGTCTTGTGCTCCGATGTTGGAAAATTGCGTTAAAAAAATTACAGGCTGCCAGCTTTGTTTTTTAAAATGTAGCCTTTTAAACGTTACTTTTGCACCAAATAACAAATAAATACATAAACAATGTTCATAATCATCCTCTAAGATAGGAATAGTCTAAAAAATATTATATAAGTAATTTCTATATAATCTAATAATAATCTATCTAATTTGTATATGTATACACATAAGCGACAAAAGAGATTACAGATTTATCGTATGAAGGCGGGCCTAGAAAACGCCCTTTCGCCTTTATTTATTAGCTACGCAAATGACTGTGAATAAATCACTTCCAATACCTGTCAAAAAGGCAAACCACATAGAATACTTTTTTTCCTTCTTTTACACACTTGGTATACGATGCATACAAACTAACAATCTAAAATCATTAATAATGTTCAATCAAGATATCGGTCGACTTTTTCAATACACACTGGATGCTAGGCAAACTATTAAACACTTTCGAACACCGCCATGCCCTACTAACTACGTGCCACGCTCTTTGACACTGAACCAGCCAATTCACAGTTTTAATTTTTTTATAACGGCCAATATAATAATAATAATATCTTGGGACAATTCCACACACGGCCACCTGATCCCATCTGATCCCAAAGTAAGGAGTTTAAACAGGGCCTGTGTTATGGTAACCAGACGGCTGATATACTACATATGTACATATAAATATTTTCTTATATACATAGATATTATTTTCATCCAGACGCAGAACAAATGCCTGCCCTTATCACACAAATATTTGTCCTGGGCGGGAGTCGAACACACGACCCCCGGCATAGCAGTCAGGTTCCCTAACCACTGCACTGTCTTACTACATTATGTGCATATAAATAATCGGTGTGTCAGAAAAAACTCTGATGACATTACTAACAGATCGATATCGCTATCTTAAGAAAAATCGATGTACCATTTTATTACATTTACCATTTCCGTAAATTGCAACCTAAAACATTTATTCGTTGTAATAACCGATGATGTTAACATTATATAAAATAATCATTCTCCAACATCCCCCTCTTTGCACTCATCACGCTCTCACGTTGTGTTTTATTGTATTATGCAAATCCGCGGCCAAAACGGAATGCTAATGAGAACGAAGAATACAACAGAACGTTGTAGATATCAGCAACTCCGCAACGCGTTTCTGAAATCCAATGGAAGGTGTAATGGACAGCAGAAGAACTCCCTTAGCGAGATAGTGGTTTTTATGTCAAGGGAATAGAAAACGAACATGCAGGAGTTGAAAGTGGCCGTTGACGACCGCAACCGATCTCGATTAAAATTATTTGCCATATTCTCGACTAGTCACAGAAGTTTTATTCTTCTTGAGGAATGAGATGATCACCTCTAGAATGCACGTGGACCGGCAACTACACCTTTCAAACCGAAACACAGATTGCTTTAACAACTACTGCTTCACGGCAGAAATAGGTACAGCGATGATATTTCCCCGGGCGAACCGTGTACGGTTTCTACTAACTACCATTACCAAGCCTCTCTTAAACATGAAAAATAACCTACGTCCATGGCTATAATAAGAATTTTATCCCAAACATTCGCATAGTGTGTAGTAACTGCTTATAAATAAAAATAAATAAATAAATAACCGTCACGCCATGTCCCTAGCGGGGTACGCAGAGAGCACCGAGTGCCAAACATCTCTGTCCTTACAAACCTGACTTAACTGCTTATTACACACCCAAATTACTATTCAAGAATGTTCTTAATTTAAGAAAATCTTATACTTGAAAAATAAATATTTCTAACGGAATCAAAGCCAGGTCAAGACTTAATGATATATTATGTAATAATAAAATGTCAAAAGTTTTTCGTAACTGGTTTTCTTTAACGCCTATATATTTTAAGAGCGTCTATGATGCCAAGCTTTTTAATTTATTAAGGGCATCAAGTAGCGGAGTTAAGCTTAATATTATTACTAAATTCTAGTAAACAAAACATTATTTTAATCAAAACCCATAGCGATCGGGCCGTCGATATCCAAGTTCCACCCCAATCCCACCCTGTCACATGACCACTTACCACATTAATATCCATAACCAAACACTCTAATGAACGGTCATAAGTAATTAAACCGCAGAAATAAAGGTTGTATTCATGGTAATCTTCCATACTGTGTTTTGGACGTTTTATATTTAATAATCATTTCCCGAAATTCACCGGCTCCTCTGGGAATAACAAGGTCTAAGCCCACCTGAATTTAATTAATATACGCCTAAAAACACTTCACCCGCAGGATTAGGATTATTTGTATATTTTTCCAGCTTCATTATTACTATGGAATAAAATGTAATATTAAAACGGTGTATTATATTTGTTTCGCAATCATACTTTAATTATTATTTATTTATTTATTTGTATAGGTCGCCAACACTCTTAACACTAAAATATTTTACGTAATATAATACAGAACAATATCTTGGTAAGTGCTAGAGTAGTTATAGGCAACGACATCATGTACCTAATAAACATCATCGTCATATACTTACTATTAAAAATATTACAATTGAATTCATTATTAAATAAATTTTTAAAACATTAAAAAAATATACAACAATCAGTAAAATTGAATAGAATCAGTCATAATTAAAGTTAATCAGTAAAAATAATTGAGATTAGTAACAAAAATAATATTTAAGTATAATAATTTGAATTTATGTGCTTAGCATTTTCTTTTTGAGCTTACGTGTATTATCGAAAAAAAATATCAATATCTCTGCTTTTTGTAGTGTTGTATTCTCTTATTAACCTGCTTAATGGAGCATTTTGCCCCAGATTCGTTTTACATGGAACATTGCATAGAATATTGAATCTGGAGTATCTAGGTAATTTACACGGGGTAGAATAATTGATTAAAGATAATAATGCTGAATAATCTATTCAACCGTTCACGAGCTTAAAAAGAAACGCTAAGTCTAACGTGCGTCTTCGATTCTTCAGCGACTGCATATTGAATGTTAC
>DWQQ01000691.1:0-10655 GCA_018244775.1 Oxynetra roscius flavomaculata
GGCACTCCGTGCTCTCTGCCTACCCCGCTAGGGACCTGGCGTGACGGTTATTTATTTATTTATTTTATTTTATTTTTACTCATGAACACTTTTATCCTTTCGCTGTTATACAGGATGTTCCACGTAGAACGAGAAGAGTGACGCGTCTGCCAAGCAAGGAATAATTTTATATAGTTCAACTAACTTTCTGAAGTAACACAAAATTGTAATAAAAAAAATTGTTTATTGTCGTTATTCAATGCTTATTTACCGACGATAAACATTTCGTATACGCTGCTCACGAATGAATGTACAATTGTACGAACACCGGCCAGCCAGCAGACAAACACAGCGCCATTCAATCGAGCAACGAGTTGACATCTCGAATTTATTAATACGAAGCAACCGAGATATTCACCAACTGCATCGCGCTTGCAGCGGCCGAGCTTAGCCAGCCAGTCGCCTTGCAACGCTCGTCGCGTGTATACGTGCGGTGCTCCGCGAGAGTATACATTTTACGCGTTCGCTTTTTGTCAGTTACAAATCGTAAAAGCAACATTCGATTAAGAATGATAACATTTTTTTTTCTGTTACTCAATTATTTTTAATTATCTGCGGCTGGTTATAGTCTGTGCTAATAGTACGTGAGTTCTTTATCGTTCGTTGGGGTTTGTAAACGATGCGTGATTTTATATTTGGAACGTTTATTTTCTGACGTGTTTATAGACAAACGCTAGCTAGTGTCGATTCCGAATATCGAGTTGTTGGGTGTGTTACGAATTCGAGAACTTAGTGTCGTGTGTTATATTTCTGTTGTGTGCCAGTGATGTGAATATATCAGGATATAATTCATTATGTTCGGTGTCTTCATCAAGCGGTGGAAGCCGAAAAGGTAACGAGGATTTAATGAGTAATGTTATCGGAAACAATGCTCCCTTATTAGTGGTTATGTGAACGATCATTTCAGTAGGAATATTCCTATGGGAAACGGTTGCATGCCGTATAAGGCCTCATTATTGTGAAATCATATTGAATTATTCTTAATTCAATTCTAATTCTCAAGTTTAACTGGATTCTGCGTTTTTGACATATTTTTATTTGGCTAGTTACTTAAAAATAACATTGAGCCAGTACTACAGTTTGCTAAATTAACATATCTGTGCCTACTCTATGGCAGGTTAAATTTAAGATGGAATAAAGACGGTTATCCAAGGTGATTATTACAGGTGACTCGCACAGGCCTTTTTCAAAATGTATAACAAAAAATCTCACCTCATATTAAGATGTGTTCTATGTGTCACAATTTTTAATCGGGAAGGTAGGTAAGATATTTCGTCTGTTTGTAATTATTCGGGTCAATCTCAACGTAGCTGTATTCACCAACATAAATTATTTTGTTACAGGTTTGTCCATTATGTAACCTGAGCTAACATTCTACTTGTAATATCGATCATACCTTTGACAGTACATAAGTTAGCTAAAGGCACGTTCTCATTGTTGTACTACCGCGGTTTTACTCTATTTACCGATGTGAACCGTTAAATAAAAAATAAATAAATAAATAACCGTCACGCCAGGTTCCTAGCGGGGTAGGCAGAGAGCACCGAGTGCCAAACATCTCTGACCTTCTATGATCTAATTCTGACCTAATATGCTTTTAAAATAAAAATATCACTCGCCGTCTTATTTAATTTAATAGATGTATGAGGTGCCTTTATTTGATTTTATTTCACTACAGAAGGAACTGTATTTGTCAGGTATAAAGCTGTGTTTGTCCAAACTGATCCTGGTTATTGTCAAATTAGAATAAAATAGAGATTCGGTTAAAAATTCATCAAAGTAGGTGCATATTACTAAATTACATCTGTTAATTGACGCGATACAAGGTCATTGCCCTCGGCACTGTGGGTCATTTGTGGAATAATTAGTTGGTAGTGATCGTTGAATTCTGTTCCAAATAATAAGGCGATTCAAAACTTTGGTACACTCATTATTCTCATTATTATTGAACTTAACTGTCATCCAGTGAGCTTCCGGCGAAAATGACGTCACTGCACAATGCAACCAGATCGACAAAGTATCGAATATCGATTCGTCAAGTTGCAGTGTGCATTATGTATGCAGCTGGCTCTCCGTGTCACAGTTGTAGCTATTCAACTCGGGCGTTTTATAACGCTCGATTAAAATTGCAAATATTATAATGTTGGCTACCCTTGAGAACACGGACTTAAATGGTTTAAAAATTTTGTTAGAAATATTGGATTGGATTTAAGAATATTATAATGTTGGCTAACTTTGATACTTCTGGCTTTAACGATTTAAAGATAAATGGTAAACTACACTGTAGTAGTGCATTATGTAACTAATTGTATTATATTCCTAAATAAACGGTATCATCATCAACGATTCTATATTTCCACTGCTGGGTCGCTCTGGTCATGTGTGGATCGTCATTCTTACATGTTACATGTCATATACATTGCCGTCCAACATGACATGGAAATGTAACAGTCAGTAAAATGGAATGCAAGATATTGGTTAGTTTGTTGTGGCTTTGTCGAAAGTTCCTCAGCGGAAGTACTGCTGTTTCTATTTCTGTCACTGAGCACCTCGTTTCATTGTTCTGTTGATCGTATTCTAACGGCACGCAATCAGATACGAGACTTTCCCAATTTGTTCCTAAGGATAACGACACATTTGCAGTCTTATTAGACTGTCTTTTAATGACCATGTTAACTTGATGTGGAAGGGCTTAATGTGGAAAATAAAATGTGCAATCCTCATACTCATCATCCATACAGTAAATAAAAAGTGAGAAAAGTAAGTAACAAAAACCCCAAATGAATATGAGGCATTTGTCGAAAAAGACATAACTAACGAATGCAGTTGTACAAATTGAATAACAATACTGTATCAATCAGTCCCAAGTATTCAATGTGTTTCTTGTAACAAACTTTTTATTGCCATACCGTCGAACACCAAGAATGTAACGTGGTGTCACAGACCCAAGGTAATATTTTGAAAGCTACCGCGTACTGAGCTTTTTGCAATATTTCCTTTGAGAGCAAAAGAAAGCAAATGCATTAGGACGTAGGAAAGCGACGACTGTTTTTTTTTTCACTAAGCTGAGACAACCTTGTGGAACTAGTTTAACTTGAAGTTGACGAGATGTGACCAGCTCGAGTTTAACCGATAGAGGACATAATAAGGGATAGCGAATGAAAATTTAGTAAATTCGTCAGTATTCTTAGATGGCATGGTCAAGGTAAAACAGTGAAGTATACGAGTTTAACGATAGTAAAACAAATACAATTAGTCTCTGTAGTTGGTTTGGAAAAAGAAATATTTTTTTTCAAAATCGCACCGTTGATTGAAGCAGAAATAATTCGATCAAGTCTCTATATTAGTTTGCGCTGCAGAGAGTTCTGATTTGGATTCTCGATAGAACATTCGAATAGGCAAGTGATTTATCGGATAATGATCTTGATATATATAAATGAAGGTGTGTAAAATCTGAGCGTGAAACGATAAGTTTGTAACAGTGCCTTGGACCTACATAAAATTCGCTGAGTTTCTGTAAATACAGTTAGTTGCTTTCTACTGTGTTAATAAAAATTCAAAGGATGTATAGTACATACTCGTATATTCTTAGAAAAATGATACGATTTTAGTTGCCAATAGGCAACATCATTATTGTGTCTGTTATGTGTGAAATCCGCGGTTCGTTGTTGTACTGGAAGTCCATGGCTTGTCAGTCAATGACACAATGATAATAATAGCGTAAGTGGACAATCCGTTGTGAAATTACCATTAAAATGTCCAATATTTCTAAATCAGACCTAATTACCTAACAATAGAGATAATATGTGATAATATGGAAATTTAACAACCATTTTTTTTAACAACCATTAGGTATACTTTAAAAGAGCTTTCTAGATCGAGTTTGTACGAGAATGCTAATTAAAAAGAACCAAAGAATAATGTGCTGGTTCTGTTGGAAGTATTGAATGTAATTTCCTCTCTCAGCTCGTTTTAGAGGTATTTTCGCTCTTTTTTGCGAATCTCTTTGGGATTGCATCGTGCATCTGCTATGCGTTTCATCGTGTCTACACAACTTTAGAACAGTTACTCTAACAGCAATGAAAAACTTAAATACTGTTATAAACCCTCTGACGTGTATAGATTAATCACTGCGTTTTTCTGCTTCACTAGAAACATTTTATAGGTCCTTTTTCTGTGACCAATTATAGGAAAAACTAAAATTGTTTTTAAGTAATTTTATGTGTTTCCCTCTAGATTGAAGTGGCTTTTATTGACTGATAGAATATTGATTCGTTTCTGATAGGAAGCTCTTCTATTTTAATAAAATGTTATCGCTTTCGTATCAGGGTGTTGATAGGACAAGTCTTTTATGAATTTTACTCGTCTCTGTGAAATTCTTTTTGCTCGTTATTAAAATTTTCCACATTCTCACTGGAATTAGCGGTCGCATGGTATGGGTTATCAAACGTGACTGACGCTACATCTCCTGGTTTTATCTTTGCATCCCAAGTCGAGATTCCCAGTTGTAGAATTCTTCGAATACCTAGTTCTGCTTCTAAAGAAAGTGATTTTAGCCAGCATTTTTTATTGAGACCGCAACGTACGAGTATATGTGTACTCGTGTGTTACTAACTTAAGCTTTAGTATCATGTAACAAAATTATTTAGTTCATATTCAGTTCAAAACCTGCAGTGTGCTGCGTTATACATGAATGAAGTTCCGCGTCATAGCGATATTTATCGTTCAGAATGTATTCGTAGAAAGCATGTTGGCGAGTTCTCAATTATTTCGACAACTACAACTCCGTTCGCCCACGTGGACAACTGAAAGTGGGTTTTTTGTTCCACTTTGCCGTTTGAAACTTTTACTAACAGCTATTTGTTTAACTGCATCATATCTTGATAGTCATTAGGCTGGGACTGGTGGAAAACATATGACTTCATTTTTCCATTGAACATCATCTCGTATCGTATTTTTTTTCTTGTTATATATGTATACAGAAATTAATTTTACACTCTCCTACGTAAAATGTTGTTAATAGCTTTGTACTACCTATCAAATATTTACGTACCTACCATAGTACTTAAATTACCGCATCGCAAGTGAAATGCATTTTATATGCAATTAATTTCGTAGATTATTTAGGCCAAGAGGAACGCATCATCGAGGCCATCGCGTCCTCTTGGCGATAGCATCTGTCTCTCCAAAAATATATCTCGCTTCCTACTGTAGTACCTATTAAAGCATTGTACATCATGTTTATGAATATTTCAATGTCAGAATGTTCACGAAGAACGTTCCAGTCAATTCTAGAATCTCGATCATCTTTTGTATTGCGATATGAAGATTGCTCTTAATCTTTTGTCAGGTAACTGGTTTCTTTTATATATTTATATAGAATATAAGTTAAAGATAAATTATAGATCTGGCAATAAAGAACGAGGATCCTCCATCCCTTAATTTGTTTTTTTTTATTAAATATTAAATTTTTATCAACAAATGTCAAATCGTCATCCTCGTCTTCGTTTTCAAAAGCCTTATCTAGCTCTTTGGGTGCACCAATTGTTATGTCATCGTCATTAATATAACGTGTGACGCAAGTAAACGTTTGTAATGTAAACATTATATGAATCTCTTCTTTCATACAACACCATACAATGACACAGGGTGTGTCCGAGAGGCGTGACTCTGACGTTGGTACAGACACTTGTATTTGCGGTGATGACTGTGCGTTTTGTTGATATTTTATTCGGGTGTATTTACAATATTAACATGCTGTTAATGTGTTGTGCTAACTTTGTGTCCGCTTCGTTTTTGTACTTGCATATCTATTTTGTTCATAATTATCTGGTCTAATTATTTGATTATTATTTTGGAAAATTTACGAAATGATTTAATAACTCACAGTGCAATACAAGACTGTAGTATTGTCACAGTTCTAAAGGTATCAATTGCTTTTCGCGTCAAATTTGATTCGTATATAAAATTATATCTTAACCAAGATATTTGAGAATATACATATAATGGGATTTTCCGTTAAAAATTTCTAGGAGCTAATATAACTAAAGGCATTAGCTGATAACACATTGCTTTATATATATGTATGAAAGTTTATATTGTATCGGATATTTTGTGGCTAATTGTATAATAATATTTATCTGCACATCGCACATTCAACTACTCGGAGTTAAATCTAGTAACAGACGGATGTGTTTTATTGTGCTCCCTATTACCATAACATATACCACGCTGCAGTATATAATATAACCTATACATGTATAGTATATGTCTATGTACACATATATAAAATATCATATAGCCCAATGCGTTTCGATACAATAGCCGCTATCGGGATCGATGTAAACGAACTGCATTGCGATTACATTTTAACAATAGCTGTTAATCAAATTGAATTTGCATACAAACAGACCTACCAAGTTTTCCTCTGTAACAATGCAAATGATTTGTTAGCAATGCCGGGGAGATGTTTGTTCACTGCTGCACTAGTTACACGTTGGTATGTACATATGTATGTATGGTATGACATCAAAATATGAATTCTAACCCAACATAATATATGTACATGTGAAGTATATACAGAGAGGGAGGGGCGGGGGGCGGTGGTGACTGAAGTGAAATACTATTCTTAAGCAATTTTTTTATTAAATTATATACATATTTGGACGTAGAAATGTTAACTGACTGCAAATATCTATATAACTCAATATTGTGAAAAATATGATTTAAAAATACCCTTTCAACCCTCGATATAAAAAATACACACAAAACTACATTTTCCTTTTGTTTAAGTAAAGCCATTCGATTAAGGTTCTATCATTCGCTGTAATGATAGAGAGGGTCCTATCACCGTCCTCTAGTAGGTGACTTCTTTTGTAGTTAAAATAAAACACAGATGTCGCTTTTACTAATAAGCAATAACAAGCAACAGTGACATCTATTTAAATTTAATATAACTACATATATTCTAATTTCCTAAAACGGTTTTAGTCGAATTTAAAAAATGCATCATTTATACCAACAAGTGAAAAAAATATATACATACAGTATTTTTTTTAATAATTTTAGTTCTACATCTAGTTTTTGTTCCGTTAATTTGACTTACATAAGTAGGTATCCTAATAACAATCAAAATAACTTTGAGTCAGTTGCAATTAACTGTAAGATGTACGAGTATGTTGCGCCTCAAAAGACGAATCACACGGGACTAATCAATTTGTGACAAGTAATAAGTAACTAATGTATGTATAGTGATATGTAAATCAATGTTGTATCTATTAAGTAAATTTATATATGCAAGCTCGTAATATTCATTGATTTAATCTCAATTGAACTCAAACAACTTGTGGTACAGAAGGCGGCTTCTGATTGCTAGAGAACATTGTAATCGTATTTTTATCATATTAATATCATTATGCAGGGTGCATTTGCTCACGTAACTCAGTAATGTAATATGGAACAGATTGTAAAGTTACACTCTGATGTACTCAAACATGCACACATGCATACATACATACACAGATACATATCTTATTGCATGCCATTAGACTATAACTAATCTGATAGTTTTATACTTACCAGTACTGCGAGTACTTGCTTCTGTTTTCCCACTTAACCACAGTTCAGTATCTAGAAGTTGGAGTGTACTGATTTGGTCTGATCAAAATGTTTGTGCAATGCAGATTGGTGGAGATCCCTCTAGTACTGTGATCCGGTTAACCGATACCGTCTTGTTAAGTGTTAACTGTTGAAATATACTGTCATAAGCCGTTCAGTAAACCAAAAAATCGAAATTTTAAATTACTATTTACACTTAGCATGGTAATCATCGTAGCTAACAACTTCACCTGTAACCGACTGTTATCGTGTCCTCTCAAAGCTTGGCAAGGTCCTTCAATGATATCCAATATTCATCACTGATTTAAGAGCTAATCACAACGTCCACGCTTTACCATACATTTTTATTACAGTTGTTTAAATGGTTATTAACAAGACTATTATAAGCTGGTTATGTTTATTTCCAAATCCTAATATACAAGCAATCGGAATTCGTCGTCGTAAATGGTTACTCACGAACTCCACGAACGTTTTTAAAAGCAAAGGAATCGCCAGTCTCAAACGGTTACGCTTGAGATGACTCTTATGTTCGCTTGTTTAACTATTATTTTAATTCGTATATACAAAGACCCATGGTGTGACTGTGTTTATTGAATTTCATGGATCTTCATTGATCAAATTGCTTTACGGATATAAGCGGGAGTACCGTTCCTTGGATCCGCCTTCACACGACGCATATCGGAATATCGTCAATCATTCTCGGCGTAGTCGTAATAGGCGATATCTGACAGTAATCTTCCGGACCGTTAGAGAAGATACGAAATCTCAATCATCCTAATAGACTTGCCCCCGAGTGTGGCGAATTGTGGGAAGAAACATTCGGGAGGTGATACTTCAATGGTATGATGATACATGGACGATTTACTTCGCAGTTTACACGTGTATGATTCGAATCTTAACACTTTATCATAATATCATATCTAAACACTTTATCATCAATTAACATATTCAATATATATTCTTAACGTTGTACGTATTTACTGCGATAGGGGTAATAGTATAGATTCGTCCAAATAGGCTATTCCAGGTTGATCCCTGGTATACGTGTGTCGGGCATTAAGTGCTGCTAAATATGGCATACATAGTTGATCCTAAACTAGCGGTATTGCTTCCAGGCGATTTTGATATGAAACTGGAACCATCGGAAACTCAGATGCCATCAATATACTCAAGATATCAATAAAGAAAATATTAGGATCATTTTCAACATCAATAGAATTATGAAACAAATTAATATTAACATTTGATAAGCCAATAAAATTGATTGTTCATCGCCACGTGCCGGTCAAGCTCTTGTGATCTGTGCAATACGAACGTTGTGTGGTCCCATAACCGCCATTACAACTCGCAGTAAAACAACCGCAACGTCTTTGAAGCATAAGTAGGTAGCAAACCATAATATTATCTGCTATTAATATAACATTGGAATGTAATTATGCTAGTCTTTTTTATCGGACTTTTAAAATAGGTCTAACGTTTCTATGAAACATAGTTGTAGAGCTGCTCCGCTGTTATGAGTGACTTTAAGGCATTTGCGGCTGGAATTTTGAATATTAGGAGAATGGAATGTGTGTTATTTTGAAATGAAAACACGGTGGGATGACTTTGGTACAGCTCATCTTGTTTGGTTTCACAATTTTTAACATACCTACTTCTAAATGTGTTTTTATAAATCGCCTCTGGGACAACATGGTGGAGCCAGTTGCCAGGAGAGATCGGTGTTCTATCTTTGACTTTTCAACATGATGAAGCCGTATTGAATATCCATGTAATCACGTTTAAGTATAATTCACTGCTGAATATTTTTATTCACTAATAAATTTCAATTTATTTCAATACTGTTACTGTAAGTCACTATACTCCTTGAATAAAAGGTAAGAAAAGGGTTAGAGAGAAGGGTTACTGTGCTTCTCTTGCCAAGTGTGGAATACCAGATTTCACGTGCCTCAGAGAAGGTTATAAAAACTCTGTGAGAGGACCCTCGTAATGATTTCTTTTACCGTTATAGCAAATGATATTTTGCTTTTTTAAAATGCATATATATTTTCTAAAGAAAACTATGTACACCGGGGTATGAACACAAGACTCATAGAGTGAGAGGCTCATAAATAAATCACTATATCATCACTTAAAACATGTGATCTCCGGTTATCGCAAAAAATAAATCATAGCTTAATAAAAACCTGGTAAAAAGATAAATCAGCTATTAGACGTATCACAGATATGAATAATTTAAACAACATATAATTAATTGGTGAATAATTTATTATTATATATGACGATAAATAATATATCTATAATTAATCATATCTATCCTTTTCTAGTACTATGAATATTATAACAAATCACATTAATGCCAATTTCTATGTTAAATAAGGCCAAGCACACATGAACGACTAAACACCTACTCTCAATTTTTACACATTTGCAATGAAATATAGATAATTTTTTTTTGGTAACACTTTCGTGGTTGTTTAAAAAAGTATACTTTGAATCGTTCTAATAGTATTTCACTAGTAAACGCCCGATTTCACTATGAAAAATGGTTCGATAATTAAAACTGATCACAGCTGTAGCTGCCATAACCGTGGCATTTATTCAGGTTGCATATATTTCTGGATTAATTTTACTTAAGCAGATTTGGCATAGAACAAAATTGAAATTTTGTTCGAAATGTTGCGATTGCTCTTGTTATAAATCCTTCATATCGCTGCTTATTTACAAAAACTAACAGTTACTTCAGTTTAAAATAATAAAACAACTGTAATTTTATTTTTGTAATGCTCGACTTGTGCTGACCTTACTGGCCTTAAATACTTTTTGCAATATGTACTTATAGTTACGCCAGAGACCGTTAGCAACAAACATGGAGCAAAAATATGCTATACATTTGACCATCGTGATAAAAGCACATATAAAAAATGTTCGCAATTCTGATGTAAGAAAGATGCTTTGCGTAAAAGAGAGCATCGGTGTAAAGATGAGAAAGGGGATGCTCC
>DWQQ01000692.1:0-10643 GCA_018244775.1 Oxynetra roscius flavomaculata
TTAGTATTCTCATAGAAAATATATTTAAAAATATATATATATAATTGGTATTTGTATGTGTATTTTATCAGCTGGCTGTGTGGTTATCATAGGACAAGCACTGTTCAAGTGGCTTGTGTGATCGGAGGGCCATGTGTACCCAAGATATTATTATCATTACAAAGGAGAACATCAAGAAGAGTGTCTAACAAGTCCTACAAGACCAGTACCGACGTATGATACCTCTGGTACCGCACTTGTTTATACGCGATAGTGATCATCAGTAGGCCCGTATACCTGTTTGTTATATTTCTTTTGACAAAATGAATGGGAAAAACTGCCAAACAAAATGTTCAGAATTTAAATTCAATGATGGACGTATGTATTAGAGCTAGATCCCTGCTATTATATACATGTATATGCTGTGAGGAAGACTTTGGTGCGTTCATGGATAATTTATTTATTTATACGCTTTATTTGTACACCATTGAACAAGAAATACGTCTCATATTCTTTTACTTCATCAGTACTGTTACAAATATTCAAATTACCATAAACTTTCACAACTTTTTAGGTACATATATACATATAAATATATCAATTTATATTACCCCTTATTTGCATTGTGAAGCGCAAATAATCAACGTTATTTACTCACCGCATTAAGTAGATGCGGTTTTGCATGTGCATCCTTTCTGTCTTCGTCAGCTTGCAGCCTTTCAGCCAACTTTGCATCGTCTAGTTCTTGTTTTCTTCTCGCTTCTTCTGCGTTACGTCTCTTTTCCTATAAATATGTACAGTAACAGTCCTTAATCATTGTTATATTAAGATTTACGATATACATTCAGGAGGTGTAACCATTAAACTGACTCTGGGTTGGTATTCAGCATATCAAAATACATGTAGGTAGGTAGGTCGGGTCAACAGTATTGACCATTATTATTTTTTGTGCTATAATTGTCACACAGATCAAATTATAGATTATATATAAGAAAAAATGTTACCAAAACAATACCCACCTCATTTTCCTTATAATGCAAATGTTCTTTGGCATAATTGTCCAGAAGTTTCTGTTTAAGTTTTTCGGCTTTTGGCATGACTTCTTTCAGCATGCTCTGATTAACGGCTTTCACATCTGCCGGCACAGAAACATATTCCGGATGTTTCCTAATCTTCTCCACAAACAATGTCATAAATTTCATGTACAGTATATAGGCGTTCTCTAGGCTTCCTTCTGCCAGATACACATTAGCCATCCTCACCATTTCCAGACCTGATCGATAGTATCTGTTAATATAAACATAGTACTTTTACAACAAACATACAAACAAAATATATGTTCATGATATTACAACATCATGGAGGCACATAAAACACAACCAACACGATATGAATAATAACATCAAATAAGGACAATTTACAATTCATACAGCATTGAAACCAATTAAGCTCTTTGACTCCATTAATGTATGGTACAAGTGAAGAGCGTTGAGGTATTTAAAATGTATCTACATATATTGTACTATAGGACTTGGCTTTAACCACTCTACAGGGGAGGCCTAGCATAGATTTCTCGACAATGACTAAGGCCGCAACAAACAGCTGGCAATATTCAAATCTTTAAAATGTTCTACAGCCAATTTGGGAACTGTTATTAATTTAGCACCTTCTACAGCAAATTTACAAAGTGTCCTTAATTTGACAGCTTCTACAGCCACTTTAGTAACTGTTATTAATTAAAAACCTTCTGAAGCCAATTTGAATACTAACTACTACTCTGCTCGACAATCCTTAACAGTTACAGAAAGTGTAGAGATTATAATTTATTTTTTTTATTAATAGGAACCATAATAGTGATGTAATGAAATCATTAAAATACAGTGGGTGCTAAAATAATTTCTTAGATAAGTGTTGTTAGGCTGCATGTATTAAATTAAAATACAGTTTAATCATATACTTCCAGCTGTTTGAAGTATGGTTAACCTTATAAAATTGCCAATTTATTACTCATATAGGCAACAAAAAATTCCAACAAGATTTTTATAAATAATACTTCACACCTTCAAGGTCACAAAGGACACTAGAACTCTTAGTGGTGCTACCAATATAAGTGTAAATATGTGGTAAACCAAGGGAGCAACTGTTAATAATGATGGTAATATGTATGGTATGCGTGGGAACATTACATTTTATCCATAACAGAAGCTTAAACTTCAAGCATATAAAAACCTTCAAGTGAAACTAAACTTAGTCAACCATTGAATCAGAGAATCCGAATGGAAATTAACGGATTAAAAAAAACCAAAACCGTTAAAAATTAAAAAGTTCTAACAAAGTGTTCCATTTCTAGTGCCTAAGCTGTTTTGTATGCTAAGGAGTTCTGTAAAATATAAAAATCTAGAACTTTTTTTTAATGGTTCACATATTATTTAGGAGTAGTTACCTTCTGGGCGGGACATTCGGGTCCACTTCTACCATTGTGCCGTAGTTAGCCAATTGCTTCACCCTTATACCAGGATCCAAAGAAGCTAGATCTACAGTACGTTTTTCATTGGATTGCATTATTGCAATTCTTTTAATTTATCACAAAAAGTTAACCTAACTGTCTTTCAAGAACTGTAACTAAGAAATCTTGATAGTTCTATATTACGAACGGAATCAATCCTTAAGAGCTAATATTGCGTTAACATGAAAATTCATGAGACGGTAAATAAACAAAATAAACTCAGAACTCCAGTGACTAACAAATTGACAATTTTGACATTGACAAACAATAAGAATGACATAAATATGACATTGATTTGTATTGTATTATAACATTGTGCATTTCGTAGCAGAGTGTGTCAGAAATGTTCAGCCATTTAACTTAAATTCATCAAACCCATATCGCATACAAAAGTAAGAGAGATAATCTAAAGTTTGAACTGTTAATACCATGCGGTTGAAAAATTTTCACAGTGTAAACATTTTTAGATAATTAGGTCAGACTGATTATCGGATATAAATAAACTTATCCAACATATCAAAGTTTCTAGGAAAAAAGGGTTCATTGTTGATATTAAATATATATCCACTTTATTTAGATACTTACAGTAATAAATGAAACATTAAATATTAAGTGTACCAAAACACAAATTATTATATTGGTTTTAACAGTAAAAAGTTTTGATTTACACCGCGTGTAAAAGTCAAGAACTAGATTGGAAATTATAAAGTAAATAAACAGATAACAATTTTTTTAATAATATACTTTAATGTTTGTTTTATTTTTCTCATAAACACCTACAAAACACAGCATAGCATATGTAACAAAATGCTAAGAGTGGACACCAAATACAAGCGGAAATAACTAACAGCATGAAGTGGCAAATATTTTTATAAAATTTATAGGTCGTTAGACAAAAAGGATAAAAAGACGGGCACATTCTATACACAAAAAACAAAGGTCTTTTTCTTAATGTGTGTATATACATGTTACCACATGTATCACTCCTCCAAACTTCAGCCTCTATTGCATTTATTACTCTCTGCATGTTACATTTTGTTTCCTTACAATATTGAAACAGTTTGTTTTTAAACGTAACTGTAGAGTTTTTTTTACATGTCCGGGGCACAAACGCAGACTTGCAATACTGCTCTTGATATTTGATACGTTTTTGACAATGTTCTGCTTTTGATTTACAACATCTACAAGCAGTAACACGTTGCTTACACTTTGGATTTAACAATTTAACGTGAACTGGTAAACCAGAATTATCCATGAATAAATGTCTATGTCTGTGACGACAATGGCTTGATATCCCAGCTTCCATTGTAGAATGAGGCAGGTGACAGTGTTTGCTACATTGTTTACGGGACCGGATTTTTGCATTAACGTTTTTAACATTTCCGTCATTCAATTTAATCCAGTGTGATTCACTGTTCACATTGCGTATATATTTTTTGGTACACTGATTACTATTATCTTTTCGGTGTCGAAGATGGGTAGACTTTATCACCCAACCTTTACTTCTACTATAGTTTAAAGTATATTTCTTATTAGCATCTGACGTCATTATACGACATTTGTGACCAGATCTTTTCATTGATAAGGACGGATAACATAGAGGAGGACGTACTGAGGGATATTTTCTTCTAAAATAGAACAGCGACGTAATCATGCCGATTGAAAGGCTAATTGAATTAAGAGTCCAATTAATACCACTTATTAAAATCGCCCAGAAACCATTTTCATTCCCACATGTTTGAACAAAATTATTTACTTTATTGTTGTTGCCTTTGCATACGTTCATTTTAATCGACGATTTATTTATACACCTTGAGTTGGGAATTGTATGTTTTGGTCGTAAAGGATATGACAGTAACCAACATAAACACAAGATTAGAATACATGGAGACCAAACAATGAAAGCTAATGCTAATATTATATACTTTAACGCTAATATTGCTAAGGAAATGGCGTTATCGTGGAAAATTATTGGATCGAGCGCTGTTTGGAATTTATGGCAACAATGGTGCCTTAATTTTGTATTATTATCCATTACATCCTCTTTCACACACACTTCTTCTAATCCTACACACTCATTTCTAACCATACCAGTGTCCCCTCCACCTGTATAAGCTTTTGGCAAGGAAGACACGGTTACAATCACTGCTTTATCTTTTTGCTCACAAATTTGACTTTTGGTTTGACATTGAGAATTATCAAGCTTTTCTCTCCTCATATTAATAGCTTCTACCTCTGTATCTGTGTTGTCGTAGGTAGGAAAATCTATGAGTTTGTAATGCCCATCACCAGCATAAATTGGACAATAATCGAAATTGTTCAAGTTTGAATTTAATTTATTTAAAGCCAAACTTTCAGGAATTGATTGTGTACTTTTCTTGGTTCCATCACAGGTTTTCATGTTTCGTCGAGGTTTGCTACTTTTGTAGAAGTGATTCGTCGGGCCTAAAATAGTATTGTGTTCACGATTCTGTTTAAAACCATATATATCATTAATCAAAGTATGATTGCTTTTCCTCTGCTTTTTGTTCAACTTCCTTGATTTACAGGTAAATAAAATGTTGACGTCATCGTTTTTTGTAGGGATATAGCGGTGTTTGTTATGTTGTTTATTATTTTTTGTTTCAATTGTAGAATGTAAGACCTTTGTAAAGTAGGTACTACAAACAGATAATGTTTTCTTGATACCTTTAAGACTCGTCGACTTTCTCCTAAAATGTTTTGATTTTGAATCTGCAAAAAATATGTAGAAAAAAGACATAAATATAAATCAGTTTGCAAACAATGCAAAACTTGTTACGTGCAGCTTTCCTTATTTCAATATTATATTATAAATTCATTTGTAAGTAAACATGCGTGAGTATTTTAATAATAAAAAAATCAACATTATATTACCTTTAACTGTTTTGTGTGACAATTTTTGCTTATCACCAAGTGTCCTGGCTCTCGGGAAACCATTTTCTTTACTTTTTGCAATGCCATTAGTGTAACTTAAAATATTTCCATCGATATTCTTTGACACGTTATCTTTAAGGTTGGCATCAAAATTTAAAATAGGTAACCTGTGTAAACTTTGAACGCTAAAATCCAAACTATTCATTTAGTGGTGTACCTTTAACATATATAAGAGTTAAATGATTCAAAAATTCCCTGTATGACTATGAATCGTAAAAATGTGCTTTATACGAATATAATATAATGTTTCTCGGATGAAAGAAATAGATGCACTGCCGAGTATCTGTGATTCATCAAATTGGACAAGTTAAACGCGCGTCATTGTCAAGATATAAACATAATATTGTAATCTATGAATTTATTAGGTGCGAGGTAAATTTTTCAGAAGTTAAGAATTCTTACACTGTTTAGAACACAAAATTTTTTCATAGATACGAGTATAAGCAAAAAATAAACATAAAATCCCTAACTATAAAAATGTTTCGCTTTGTTTCTGAAAAAAAAAATGATTCATTAAAGATTTTTTGCTTTTTTACTTAGTAGCGCTTAATAATGGGTCTAAATTCCCGAAAACAGTGATAAAACTTGTCTTATAATAAACTGCGGTCAAGGTCCAAGAGTAAGAGGCCCGAACTTTTGTCCTTGCTTTAACTGGCCAACCGCAATGAGGTCACTATGAATGCGCTAGAACTATGTTCTAAGTATGAATGAATTCAATATATTAGTAGAAGAAAAAATACTCAAAACCTCCTGCATTTCACCATGATGTTGATATTTTTCAATTGAAAAAATCTACGCAGAATTCTTACCACTACTACAAAATCCTTTATATCCTAATCCTTTATATCCATATGAAACAGATATGTAATAAATACGAAACTTCTACAATTCGGCGAGCCGAATAACTATTCACGAGCAAACTGAACAGTACCTATTATATATAAATAAATAAAAAATAAATAAAAAAACCGTCACGCCAGGTCCCTAGCGGGGTAGGTAGAGAGCACGGAGTGCCAAACATCTCTGTCCTTACGAACCTGACGTGCTTCATCTACATTCATCAATCTCTTCATGCATACACGCCGGTTTCGGAAGCTCTTGACTCCCCCATCAGCTAGTGCCCGACCTATTTGAATTTCCCACGACTCCTACGTCCATCAACACTCGCGTTGTATATCTTCTTTGTCATTCTAATGTCATTCATTTTGTATATGTAATGTGTATTTAATGTACATATGTATATGTATTGTAATATCCAGACCAGGCGTGAATAAGTTAGCAAGTAGAAAAGGAACATTTTTATATCTATTAATCCTATTTTACGTTACTTGAATTATTTTTTCATCTGAGTGAATGAATTTGATTAGGAGTTTCAGATAATTTACCTCATTAACCTCATAAATTAAGCAATTCTAATGCCTGTTATGGTTTAAAAATGTATATATGTAAGTCAACTTATCAAGCTAGTCATGCTTGATACAGATATAATCTTTAAAAATTTCAACAGGACGACGGCTGTGAATGGGATTCTCCGATACCTCGCCGCGGGCCCGCCGCCGCCGCACGCGCCAAGAGCTTCAGAGACCGCCTTGATCCCTTGCTAGGTGAGTCACTTATTGGTTATAACAACAATAACAACTATATACCATCACGCCAGGTCCTTAACTGGGTAGACAGCAAGCACCGAGTGCCAAATATGCCTGTTCGGACAAACTATGTAAATTATAATAAGTATTTCGGTTGATATGAATTTGGCTATTTCGAATCACAAATACAGAAGAAGGCATGTTAATATATAGGATGAAGTTTTAGATTTATTTGGTGATTTAGAATCTGTTTATGCACGAATAAAAAGTTTTAAATTACCAAGATATTAATGCTTTGGACACCCTACGCCACTGTTTAGAAAAACTCTCTTGAATTCATTTTCGCGACATCTGTACTTTCACTACCATTTGTATTACCTTTGTACACAGCTTTTGTTTGTTTCTCTTGTCACAACCACATGTCATTGAAATTTTCGATTACTAAATGTAGCCATGTACTGAAAGATAGAGGAAATAATTTGATATCAACGTCTGCTGTTATGTATGTAAATACCTGCAGATACATAATATATAAGTACCAGTATATACTCAATGACACAAACTTACGTGTACGACGTAGGTAATATTATGATATATGTACATATAATATATTATCGGGAATGCCAAGTATCTCGCCGGCCTCATTCCATAAATATATTTATCTAAC
Source organism: Oxynetra roscius flavomaculata (assembly GCA_018244775.1). NCBI lineage: Eukaryota > Metazoa > Arthropoda > Insecta > Lepidoptera > Hesperiidae > Oxynetra > Oxynetra roscius. The sequence continues at coordinate 7,694 of DWQQ01000692.1, forward strand.
GTTCTAGTAACTAAGGTATTTCTAACTAGTAGAATCGCTCGTAAAACATAACTGTAATTTTCTTAAAACTTAAACATAAAATGGTTGTAAAACAACATACATATCTCTCATTTTATCACTAACCCTTACAAAGTCGTATTGTTACATCAAATCACCTTTCGCATCGGTTATGCAGATGTCCGTAATATTATTATTGCACATTGATAACAAAATAATGAGTCATTACACATCATTACTGAATCAATTAAACTTAGTAGAACACGAAGAATGGAACCGCGATATACGTACATCTCTTATCATAAGTATATTAGATGTGTAAATAAATTAATTATGGCTAAAGGGTAAAGGTCTGCTCGTGCCGTGAATTTCTCACTCGGTAGAAGATTGGGCACGCAGACGGTTGCATGCTCTCGTGTCTCACTGCGGCCAAGTTCGTGTGTGAATGAGAAATCATCGATTCAAATCTTTCGTGCAAGCGGGAAGGAACCGCCGTGCGATAAGCCATGAGGTGGTTCAAAAAGTTGTTCCGAGGAAGGTGCGCGAAGCGTGCTGAACCGGCTCCCAGCTCGAGATGTGAGAATCGGAATACATTTTTGGAATCGCGCGAATCGGAAGATAGAACGAAACGATTGAATCTCCCGGATTTACCAGCGCTGGTGCCGTTTGCGGGTGAGGTGTACGCGTTGACAACTGTAAAGAATTTCCGCAGTGATACACTGAACGAATACGTGCTAGAGAGCGATTGGGTTTTCGTTACGAAAGAGAAGCTTCACGAGCCAAGATTCCAGCAGCGTTTGGCTAAAACGGAATCGCTGACTGCTCTATGTAAAACCTTGGGGGAAAAGAGTGCGAATAGAATGAAGACTGAGATAGTCGTGAAACCACCCGCCTGTCATTGTGACGATTTGAGCTCGCAAGAGAATTGTACCGCGAAAAAGCCCTACAGAAATCCCTTTAGGCGTTTATTGAATGCGATCGCGTATTTTTGGAAGAAACTGTGCAATAAATTAAGACAATGTAAATTATGTCACAACAAAAGAACTAGTGTGGAAAGTGAACGACACAATTCCAATGGATTTACAAACACGTATCTGTGTAGGTAAAGTTTTCTTTTTTTTATATATTTCCTTTTTCAACATTTTAATTTTTAATTCACTCAATACTTTAATATATAAAAGATGACTTATTTTTTCTTGAAATAATCAGTCTCATTTTGTCCATTTCAGAGAGGTACTTAAAAACATATAATAAATTAGCAACATGAATTATTCATGAACAAACAATCTTAATCACATAAATTTTTTACAAGACCTGCAATAATTTGCTTCCGATTTTTTGTAACAAAACACAGTTTGATAAATTTCAAATAGTATAGGTAGTGAATAATATGTCATTTCTAAATACAATAATCACCTTGAAGTTGATATCTCCCGCGGCTCATACATAACACGTGTGTGTGATAATTTTATAACAAATATTATACCAGAATATTTATTTAACAAAACCCTCCCCGAACAATATATTATTCATGACATGACTTGTTCTGTAGCAAATAATGAGATAACATTCTATATAGCATTTTCATTACTATCGCCTCTCTTAGTTCCAATTAAGCCAATAGTGTATCACACTGTCCAAGCGCTGGTTAGTTAACTTCATGCGCGAGTTTGTATTTCTTTTTTATGTGAATAGAGTGGCAAACTGGCATGCAGCAGTCACGAATGGCCACTGCCACCCGTGGACATCAGCAACTGACCTTGAACAAGACTATTCCTCCTATTCTTGGCCGGTCACAGGAGTGTTCCCACTATTGAGGACTGAGATCGTCCCCTGTAGTATACACGTGGACCGGCAACTACACCCTTCAAACTAAAACACAGATTGTTATAATAACAACTGCTTCACGGCAGAAATAGGTGTAGCGGCCATACGGCAAACCGTATACAGGTTCTACCGCCTGAGAAATGTATATATAATAGTTTTTATTGTTTTCATAATTTTACGAGTATATAAAGCTACCTTAAGTGTCTCTGTATGTTACATTTGCGGTCATTTATATAGATTATTAGACTAGAGTAGTTCTAATAATAATACCGGGATGAAGAACAATGTGCATGCAATTAATATTATGATAACTCTATAGACTCGACCGACTAACCTCAACCTTTAGGAGATCTACTGCGCCGATGTATCCAAATCACTGGCGACATACCTCGTATATTCGGCGTAGAATTCTGATCTCGCTTTCTGAATTCCTGCGATCATAAATCCTTAATTATTGTTTTAACTCAGCCATGACGACATCTTAAAGAATAACAATGTAAGGTTGGAATACAGCGATTAATATCAGAAATACTATGCTTAGCAGCCAAACTGTTTCGAAACTTGTAAACTGCGACAGAATTATACGTTTAACGATTCTTATCAAACAATACTAACGTCGCTAGCAATCAAGTGCCCATTCAAAGTGCCCATGCCAGACGTTGTTTTACTTCACAAATACTTTTATGAATTGCCACGACTTGAAACCTTTCAAGATTTTGATTGCCCTTTTGTTTACATAAATATACTATCTCTGTGTTCTAACTTAAAATCCCTAATAAAACATCGTGCTTGCTTTTAGTATTAAATCATGTATTGTCATTACGATACCTTTGAGCCATATTATTACAAGATATTGGATAAGATTTTCTTAACTATTTGCTTATATAGTCTGTGCATACCTGCCTCAGAATGAAATATTGCTAGGGCTCCCTACTGGCTTACAATTATAATGAATAATAATCTCTGTACTCGACGAAGCCAATTAATTAATTTATCACGTATATAATACGTCTGTATGTTTAATGTAAACGTTATAATTGTATTACATTTTAACAGCTGCGGGTAGAGTGCGTGCGTTGCGGGGAGGTCGTACGCTGCGAGGCACGGGCGCGGCGCTGCGGGCGTA
>DWQQ01000693.1:0-10635 GCA_018244775.1 Oxynetra roscius flavomaculata
GTAAATAAGACAGTTTTGCGAACGAAAAAACAAACGGCACGTAGAGGTCGATGTTTCGCTGAAACCGGATTCGCGGGGCGCGGATTGAAGACCTCTTCGTCGGCGACCGTCTTAGCCCACACTTTATGCCACTTTTTATTTTTAATGAGCCCTTTTATCGTGACGTTAATAATCCACGGGGAGAATTTCAAAAATTATTATGATGCTGCTGTAACAAAGCGAGCCTTCAAAACATTGTAGGCTTTTAAGGACATAAATGTCTGCAGATACCTTTTAATAAGGGTAAAATATTGTTTGTCGTAACTTCGAAGGAGACTGGTGAAATAATTTCAATTTAAATCCCGGGACCATTTTAATATTTTCTATTTGGTACGTAAAATAAAATGTTATCTATAGATAAATTACTTCAGTATAATTACCTTTGAGTACACCAGGCATGACCATGAGACTCATCGTTACAGGGTTTAAAAAAATCAATTTGGCCAAATCAGTACAGATATAATATATAATAACTTGCCACTTACTGTTCCTCCTCGTGCGTGAACAACCGATTCCCATGACAGGAACGAAACCGCGGACTCACCGCTCTTTGTTCAAATAAAAACATACCACGCCTTATGATTGAATTCGTACAATAATCATTTTGTATCTCCACAATGTAAAATGTCTGCTAAATGTAAGTTCGTTTTTTATTTCGATTCATCTCAGAAATATGCGATATGCACGATTATTTTTGCCGTAATAATAAGTTATCGATTATGATAGATATATCAGATTTCTTATTTTGTAGACTCCTATAGTAATACTGTAGGTATGTATATGTAGGTATATTTACTTTAAAAAATATATCGCTCAAAATACGATGGTGATTTGTAAGATATTATTATTTAACATATACCATATATTTTTGCACTTTTGCCCGCAGTTTTTACATTACATACTTTCTATCTTATTTTATTCTGATGTAGTTAGTTAAGTACTATTAAGTATTAAGTTGAAAGGTCAACTTGAGGAAACATGCTTAAAAATGCTTTTATTGCTATACGTTTAACATACTCAGGTTATTCATATACATATGTATTTCGATGCATATATGTTTAATGGCCAGATATATAGAAATAAGTATATATAAATATATACTGTATATAAATGTATATTCAACGTCTATGTAAAGAAAATTTCAACGTTCGCTGCTAATTAAAAGACAACACAACACCTGTGACATACAACTTGATAAAAATATTTTGTTATGCGTCCTATTAAGAAATTCTATCTCGAATCGTAACTTAAACGATGTGCACCTTAACTTTCGTTTACAAACATGTATTCCATAGAGAATAGACGGTGTATAAACAAAACAATGGCAATAGCGTAGCGCTGGCTGCGTCGGTACACACAGCGTTGTGTTGTACTGTATGTACTGGTGTAACTATAGTTGAACAGTTTATTGTTACGTTGTGCTTTTCTATGTGTGCGATACTGTGTAGGAGCGGACCGGTCGCACACCTGCCGCGGGCACACGCCACGCGCGCTCCACGCACACCGCCAGATTCTTATTATTATAATGTACTTACTTATATTTTTCATACGGTCACTTTTAATATTTCACTATGAAAACAAAACGGTCACAAGCTGCATTGTTAATAGCGATATTTGGTTACAGACTTATGATCGAAATTAAAAGCTGCGTCACAATCATGATTCTAGCGAATTCTTGCTCGCTCGTGTCGGTATTTATTTACCTGTAAATTTAAAACGTGTGCTACTACTGCAAAGTCTTGATTATAACAAATTATTATCAACCGGATTAAGTGAATTTGTTCTTTCATATTGGGATTTATCAAACCTTATAATTTAAAAATTTGCAACTAATTTAAAGGACACTTAATTGTAATTCAGTATTATTTAACCAACCGTTTAAAAAGTAGCCGTGAACAATAAGTAAGAATTTATGTTAATGAGTTCTGTTCTTAATGATAAAATTATTTTTTAAAATGTTTTATTTAGTTTTTATAAGATTACGAATAGGTTATTAAAGCGCCTCGTTTACGCAATGCGTAATATTTAGCTGCTGGTTATATTTCTACATGTGCACATACACACAAATATGTGTAAATTGCAACTGTAACTAATCCTGAGTAATTTTATAAGATAAGCAAATCCGAAAATACAAATGCGCGGGCGACAGCGGCAGTGAGCGCGCATCCTTTTCTGTCCTCGCTATGCGCAAGCGCAAGATAAGCCGGGACGTGCGCATTTTATTTATTTTAACATTTTTAAGGCGGCCGCGTTCGCGTAGGCGTTTTATTTCTTATTGCGCGGCGCGGCGGTAAGTCACGAACTGGCCCGTACCACCTTGAGGGCTAAATAGCACCTACACGAACACCATCCACCTATTTACTCCCTACTGAAATAGGGCGAGCGCTATCGCGAGCGTCTTTTATAAAATATCCATACATTACGAAGTGCAAGGTCCTTTCTGCACGCCTTTTTATCGCTAAATAAGCAACACGTTGAGATTTAAAAAGGTCACGCCGTTTAAATGTTTACATTATTAAGTATGTGGCACATTATAAACTCACGATACTTGATACCGCTTCATGGTGTGTTACTCTCTTAATCTATATATATTTTTTTATTGCACATAGCTCCTGATTAAAGAAGATATTAGTTTTTTAAAATTATGTAGTTACTTTTATATAAACCAATTTTATAATAATCATTCTTTGATTTAGTAAACTATTATATTATAAATATGATTCTGGCAGATTTTTTTATGTGTAAATATTGTAAAGGTTATTCAATATTGTCAATATGTATTCAATTATTATCCCACTAAGCCTTAAGATCATCATTATTTTCTCTGTTTAACCTTAAGATTCAATAACAACTAAATATATAAACAATATTAATTCAATTTATTTTATTCAAGTTCTCTGAAGCATCCGGATATGTGGTGCAATTCTTACGGAATTATTCAATATTTTTTGTGCTTATAAAACTACTTTTATGCTAAATAGGCACTGAACACATGGCTTAGCCGCAATAATAAATTCTGTAATTTACCATAAAATTACACTAATTCTCTATCATAACTTTTAGTTGAGTTATCTCTCTTTACAAATGACGAGTATTCATCGCCACTAGTGAGTTGGAGAAAGACGTTATGAAGATCAAGATTGCTGAGCTAAGTGACGCGCATAAGTTATACGTAATTACACACTGCAGTCCACGTCACTGAAGAAACGCATAAATGGATCTGTTTATCACATACTTTGTACGCCCATCTCCTCCATAAGACTGCATAAAGTTGAACACCAAAATGGGATTTGATATGCAGGTCAGATATCGTAAGAAGTGTCTACATTTATGATATTTAAAAACCAACTTTTTTCAAGTTAAAAAAAGATTGTACATATTAAAAGTCAAATGTATTTTTATTAAATATTTAATCGGCATACGTTGTTGGTGTTTTTGTATTTTTTCATTATATTTTTTATATCGTTGCTGCAGACACATCATCTGTATTCCACCTTAACACCACCAAGCTAACAGCGACTGATCAATTCTGGGTAACCTTCACGACTCTCTGAACTGGCCTGCCTTACAACTGCTCTTTGCTCGTTCCGTATCATCATCAGATAAAATAATGCAACTAAACTTAAAACTCCCAATGTCTTAATAATCTCGTAAAATCCTTTATAAAGGTGTACCCTTCGCTTAGTAAATCCGTAGGCCTTTGATCGGTTTCCTGTATTACAGGTCGACCGTTACCCATGAAATGGTCGACCGGAAAATCTTGATGAGCATGTAGCAAAACCAATCAAAATATATGCGAAGTCCGGCATACTATTCATAGTAATCATCGATGCCATTTACCCGAAGATTACCTATGAAATGAAATGAACGGTCGCTATTTGATTCCATAGAGTTGGTATATTCAAAGCAATAGATTAGAAAGCTGTTTATGGTTCCGGATTGTGCGTTTTTATATTTGAAACGAAAAAAATAGGTTTGAATTTTTGGTGTTGTGTCGTCGTAGCTAGTAATTAAACTTTTTTATATATACATTTACTGTAATAATGTTAGACGATTTTTTCTCGTGTCACTTGAGCTCCTCACTTTTGTGGGTACTCTATTTGCACCGTTCCGTTGAGTGACAACGGATTTCGAAGCCGCCTTAAGCCCGCCTTTTAGTCACTTATATTTTAAGTTGCAATTAAAGTATAAATAAATGAATTTGTATTATTGTGATATTCATATGTTTCAAGAAGGCAATTCACTTGAATTATTCAAAACTTGGATCTCCTTGTATAATGATAATACTATTACAGTGACGAAATTTTCGAATACATAACACAATTCTTTTATTAATGATAGTTAAATGTTTTTATACTGAGGTATAAATTAATGTCTCAAAGCTATAGGTACTGTAGTATAGCAACCCTAGAAGGCAAAGAGCAACAATAATTGTTATTCAGACCGCTGCGCATGTCGTCGTGACAAGTTCGTCCTCTGGTGGTCGCGCCGCGCACGCTTTTCTCACCAATTTATTAAGACTTTTAAGATCTTGTCTACTGACACTATAAACTAAACATATGCTAGGCCTCTTATTCAATTGAACTCATTGCACATACGCTCTTAACTCTGTGACAAAATATAAGATATATGCAATGAAATGTAAATAAGTTTATAAGAACGTTTGTTTTTAAAATGTTACTTTTTTGTTTGTGCGAAATCTGTCTATTTAGTAAATTGTATTTACTTTGACTATTCAAGTGTTCATCTATATTTCTCACTTAACTCATTGCGCTCAGAATATCGTGTATGCGTGGTATTTTCTACTACCCTTTGCCATCCAATTTCCCAGCACTACCTCATCTGGAGTAATATACTGACGTGGATTGTTGATCTTTGTGACTCTAACGACTATAACCCTATTACGAATATCACAGTTATGGGAAGTTTCTGTACCAACCTTCCGTCCATCATCAGAACTCCGAAACTATGCAGAGTGCTAACTATCTCGGAAATTGTGCGTTGGCCAAACAAACGAATCAAATAAATTGAAATCCGATGACGTCATGGGTCTGTCATAGAGGAGTAACTATAGCCATCTTCTGGCTACATCATTAGACCCTTGACATAACCTTAGCCTATAGTACCTAATTATCAAGACAATTCCATCGAGCTCAAATAAGACAAGGAAATTACTAGTAAATAGGTAGAAATCGCTTTGAGCGTTAAGACCGCCATTCGCATACTTCGCAATAAATTATTTGCATGCTAATTTTCTTTATCAATTTTGTTGTATCATAAGGAATATTATTTTTTTTGTCGTTGTCGCTAATGTTGTAAATGACTTTTTGTAAATAATAGGGGAAAATATTATTTACTTTTTGTTCGTTTCTTGTGCAAAAATATATTTTGTATACGTTAAATATTTCTGTTAAATTTATTCTCTTTAAATAATAGGTGTAAACTGAATTTATAAATATTGATATTGGTATTACCGCGATGTATTATTTATGTTTGCTAATATCACGTATTTTATGAAGGAATAATTTAACTCTATAATGAAATATGATATACTGTTTAACAAAAACACAAAGTGTGATACCATAGCGTAGAATAAAAATAACAAGTGCAATAAGGTTCAAGTTCCAAATTATCATAACGTATAAAAGCTTAGCAACCACTATTCTTAAGTTCCGTGTCGAGATTGCTTTGAACCTTAGTTAATCAACGACCATGCAATTCAGAAACATGAAAATAAAATCATTCAAAAGTCCAAACAATCGAAAATCAGACTGAAAGCTGTGGTTATTTCGTTAATACGATATTAACGACAAACTTTATTATAGCCATACAAAAACTAAATAGAAATAAGGACATTGAAAGGAATGGAAGGAAATGTAGATTGAGTTTGCCTATGATAAATAACAATATATTAGCAGTCTGCTCCGTTAAAGGGCTAATTTTAGCTTTTATACAGCACTAAAGTATTCAATAAACCATTGAACGTATAAATAAATCCAAATCGAGCCTATAAACATGGTTTGACATTTAGTGGCTCACGAGCAGTTCAGGCGGTCACTATTACGAATATACCTTTCTATAAATATTTTATAAAGCCACTCGAGATGAGGCTTTAATTTCTACGAAGTATATAATTAGGTATATGTTAGGCTATTCACAGTGATACAATGTGCTAAATATTTACACCAGCGTCTATCAAAGTTCGAGTTTCTCATACGCGTGGCCTGCCGTGCCAAATTACTTATCGATTATGTGCTAGATTATTCCGTGAAAAGTAAGAAGCAGTTTCGCCAATTATAAAATGGCTCAAAATAGGTTCGGCTTTCAGAGATTCTAGTTAACATTTTTATGCAAAAAAAGACATACAAACGTTGCAGTTTATCTGCTTTCCAAATACATAATTTTTTTAATATCTGGCCTGGCCGATCTGAATACTTGAACAGTGTGAATTGTGGATTTTTTAATTAGTGATACAAGAAGAAATCGTATGAGGTAGAAACGAGTCCGAGTAACCAAAACACTGCGATATGCTTGAGACCATAGTTTTAAAAAAGGAACAATATCATTGATATATATTGTCATAGCAAAATAATGATAGTTTTCCAAAAAGTCGTATTTTTTATATAAAACTGTATGCCCGTAAACAGATTAAATCAGAAATTATTTGCATGGGTTTAAGCATTACGATTTCTTTATATCATATCCTTTGTTAAATAAATAAATAACCGTCATGCCAGTTCCCTAGTTAAGTTTAAGTATTCTCTTAATTTAAAATTAAGAATTGCAGCTGGACTTATTAAAACGAACATCGGATGTTCCCTCAATGCCTAGGGCGTTGGTGAATCAAGCCTCCCTCGCACCACGGTATACATACATATACATATGTAGGCATAGGAAAAAAATTGCCCTAAATTTTGAATAATTCCTTGACAATATCACAAAATACGAAGTTTTTCATTAAGTTTCATATTATTACTACGTTTAATTATGTGCGAAAGACGATACATTTCAGATATTAATGTTAATATATATTTATTATCATTTTCTATAATATTAACCTTATACATCCATTCAAATATGTTATAGATTGATATAAATTAAAATGTATAAATTGAAACGTAACATAAATGACAAAATTAAACTATATCCCAATATAAGAAAGTACTTTACATGTTAAGAAACGTATGTAATAATCCGAGAAGTCATTAATTTATTGTTTATCCTAGATGCAATGCCCTGGAGAGTTTGAGAAGCGATGCATTGATGAAGGTTGTTTCTGGAGTCGCCGACGCTCGATAAAATTCCCGTCTGGTCATTTTATTTTAAGGTGAGCATTAACAGCACGGGTAATTAAGCATCGAAATGTCGCCGCCATTCTGTACGAAGGCGTCGCCCTAAGTAATGGCCACTACACAGCCCACATTAACGTTACACCCACAACCGTAAAGTATAAATGCAATTAGGAACTTCGCCGAAACGGAAAACTTGTGTAATTACTTACAAAGAGCTCATTATTAACATTAACAACAATACATGTTTGAGCTTCATAAATATGCCGCGAAAAGCGTATAGAGGTACATTTACATGGACGAAGATTTAACATGATACATGCCCGTTGCCTCTAATTAAACTATTGTGGTGGGTATTTTGAATAGACGGTATGCTACGCATTTCAACCACCTGTTAGATGGCCATTAAAACAAAAAGTGAGGTACGCTAAATTCAATTGGACAATTAATTTGAAAGGATACCTAGCTGCCCTGCCGATCGCTGGCGATGGAACGTGACCGTAATTGGTACGATTAATGCTCGCTGCGAAGAATCGATTCATTCTTTGTATCGAGATCGGACATATTGAAGGCATGTTCGGGATGAATCGAACTCAAAATTAACTAGCTGCCCTTTTGCTGAATAGAGATAAAATCGTTAATGAAGCTTTGAATCCGACAGGTAGCTGACCGTATAATCTATTGTGGCAAAACACTTTTCACTACAAACAAAAAGATACGTCATTGAATTTCTTGCGCGATTGTCGGTAATTTTATGGGAACATTTAAGGTAATTTGTTTCGAATTAGTTCTTAAATAATGAGCCTATAACTCCTGTTGCACTGTCGTAACAACGGCGCTAGTTAGTGAAATGTATATTACATTCACATTGTTTCACGTGTACGATGCTGTTTGTATGTTGTTTTTCTCTTGACATTGTTCTTAAAAGATATCCAATAAATGTGGAAGCGAAAATGTATTAACAAAACATTGAACGCCGTTTGTATTTTAGCTTTTACACATAAGACTCTTTGTATCGCTCGTTTATAGATTAAGACGTCAACAGGGACTAAGTTGATTACCGGTATTGACAAAACCGGTCCAAGCTTTGGTGGCTGTTGAGGCATATTCTAACAATAATAAAAAGTACAAAGGTTCTTGTGTCGGGTCGGGCGAGCACGTGCGCCGCGCGCACTGTGGGTGGCTGTCGCTTCGATGTTTATACGTTTTTTGTCTAACCTGACACGTGATCTTCTTGTAAATAGCATCTCCAAAAAAACTGGCCTATTGCTTTCGCTGTATTGTTAGTAATGCAACGCACTTAATGTCTTTGCTCTTAATTGACGTCATTTAAATTGACTGTTATTAATCGGGAATATAATACATGTGATTATTATTTTACTAGTTACTAGAGTCTATCCTAGCCCCGGGGGATATATTATGAATAAAACCTTGTGACTTTATTTCATGAAAAGAACGCAAATGTGCATTTTTATTATTTATCGACGTTTTATTCTAAACCTGGAAGATTGGGCTATGGGAATTTTATGTCTCCTGACAATCTTCATCTAATTCACTGGGAGACAGTGAGATTGCAAAAGGCCCTGCAATACATTTATAAAATATATGATTTTTTAACTTATATCGATTATTTTACATCTGAAATATAAAACAATTGTATTATGCAATTTAAATACCAACACAAAAACCCTTATTAAATCGCTTCAACATTCCCTAATACATTTTAAATTATATGTTCCACTGACGAAAAGGACGATAGTGATTGAGATTGATTAAATTACCACTATTAAAAGGCACCGGACACCACCCGGAGGATTTGATTTATTTATAAATCATAACGTGTTTTCAACATATCTCAATACCACAATTGAAATGTTCGCTATGCAAAGATATGCAATAAAATTTTAATAACAGAAAAAATACACGGATGTTTTATTTATTTATAATTATATTCAAAACAAATTAATATAATGTACAGTTTTCGATCGACTCCCTAAATTTTATTATCAAGTCATTGTTATGGCACCTCACTTTTTATTTAATATACCTGCCTATTTGTTTTTCATCAATCTACTAATTTAAATAAAAGTATCATTCATAATCGATTTAATTGCCTTGTATATTTGCATAATTTGTACTAATTATTCATTTAATTCCATTTGATACGGCTGCGTCTTGACTTCGCCTCACGCAAGATTGGGCAAATAACATGTTTTTTTTCTATGTAATTGCAATACAAGGTCACGCTTTTTATGGTTCCACAGACAGCGACTAAAAGATTTCCACGGTGACCGTTCAATCTCCGAATGATTTGATATGACGGCCGCTCTAAGCTTTGAGAGCACTGTCGGCCCACCTCGGCGACCAGCGACCACCTAGTCCGCGAACTGCCATAAAAGAAGGCAACAGGGTGGTCTAGTACAAAAACAATGCGATGCGGCTGCAGTCAAAAACTATTTTGTATTATTAGGCACGCGAGTCAAGTTTTCTTAAGCTCTTAAAATTACTCAAATACCCCAAATTACAGTGCATATCAACAATCGTTGTGTAGATTGCAACTTAATGGAAATTAAATTAAATAAGACCATCTAGTCAATTATATACCTACACCATCATAAAGTGATCAAGATAATGACTGCACTAGGGCATCTTTTACTAATGCTTATCTGTAAGAAATGCAAAACTTTTTATTTTGTCTGTGCAGAAAAAATGTCTATATAGGAGTTTATAAAATTCTAACCGGTTTATCACAGATCAATTAACATCTGGGTAAATTAATTGGTCTAGAAAACAAATGTAATTAACCGTAGCGTTCTTTTTAAAATTTCACACCTACATTATGTACATTAGAAAGTGTCAATCCTAACCGCCATTATTCGGTATTTATAGGTATTAAAATGCGAGTAGTTGATCAAAATCAGAAACTACAATCATTTATTTGCACTAATATGGGTAATAAAATGTTATACAAAACATATTAGATCGCCATATTTGATCCATTGCTGGCATACAAATGTTTATTGTAAAAAATTAGAATAATTACAATGATTTTATCAACACAGGGATTATTATTTTACCAGGTCATAGAAAAACATTATGTTTGATTGAAAGATTAAAACGTAGTAAATAGAAAACCATAATGAACGCAATTAACAAAAATATATATAAAACAAAGTCCCGTGTAGTCAGCGGCGAGGCAGGCAGCGTTCATTCCGCCGTGTCGCGCGTCATAACATTGATTAATTGGGCATCCATCGCAGTGATACGAACGAACAAAGAAATTAAAAAAGGTAAAGAGAATGACACG
>DWQQ01000694.1:0-10633 GCA_018244775.1 Oxynetra roscius flavomaculata
AGGAATATATATATATCACTTGTTGCAGCGAAATCTGTTGCGATGTTTATAAACTTATCTTGACTACAAACAATATATGAATCCCGCAATGTTATGAGAACAATTTATTTTTATTTATAATTAGATCCCATATTCGAGTGTATAAGCTTAAAATTCTATGTTATTCTGTTCTTCTAGGAATTCATTTAAAAAGTGAATCTGAATACACCATCGTCTTTTCAAAGATTCTATAAATTTTCATATCTAATATCGACAACATAGGTACTTACATAAATTTTGATGTGAAAATATAAAATACATATCAAATTTATTAAGCGTATATTAAATTCAACCAGTCCAAATACGGTAATTACAAGGTTATGCATAAACCAGCTTGTTGAGTTCAAAATATATGGATATACTTGAAACATTTGTGCTGTAAAGAGCTCTTAAACGAAGTGTTGTTGAAACCGAGGTTCGAAACATTGTAAGTATATAAAAACGTTACAACAAAATAGTACCCAACCTGTTCCCGCATTTCATTCGAGAGTTTCGCACATTTTGTTGAACAAATGTAAAATATAAATTGTGTGTTTTACACCGGCGTATACTTTGAACTTTATAATTTGGTGTTTGTTTTTGCTTTGAAACAGCTCTGTTTATTTCCTATGTTCACAGCAATGTACTCCGTAACTACTGTTTCAATACTTCCGACAGGTAAGTTAGTTCTCACCTGTGTCCCCGGCGATCCGGTCAGGAGCGGCATGGTGAAGAATGCTCCATGAATTCCGTACTCACCGAAGAGATTCCTGTCTGGCAGTAGCACTTAAAAAGAGTTGCAGCCGGACGAAAGATAGCTCAAGGCATAGAAGCATAGTCTACTCGTAAATTAGAAGAAGTGTCAGAAATATTGAATCACATAAAAGAACGACCTCGATATGGTCAATGAGAGTAAACAATACAAATACGTATTCTACAATCTATTTTACAATCGTGTGGTGAACATGTTCATTGACAGCTGATCAACAAACCGTCACAGTAGATCTTCTTTATTTTGTGCCTCATCAAACATAGTACACCAACCTATTTATGTTCACAGAGCTTAGTTTTTATTGTTTTCAAAGGATTCTTGTTTTCACATTAGATTTAAATTATGTTTTAGAGGTTATTGGTTTTCAGAGTATATATGCTATTATATAGCATAGTAACGAGTCCTTCGAGTTAGAGGTCGTGTTTGCAAAATGAAGATTAAGCAGATTCCATTGACCATGTTGATAATATTCAGTAATAACAAAAACATTTTTCATCGGATACCGAAGAATTACATACGGGGAGATAGCTTTATTACCAGTATTAACTAGCGTGTAAATACATAAGTACACTAACATACTGACGCTCAGCAAAATCGTCTGGTGACGACTACTTATCCATACGATCTGGAATCGACTACCCCCCAAACTATAAAATAATTCGTAGAATTTAACACTTGTACTCACCTATTGAAACTTTGACCACAGTCAGAATTATGTATTATATAGCGTTTTAAGTCGCGTCAAGTCTGAATACTTAATTTGTATGGTGGGCAAACAAAAAACTTAAAAAATATTTCACTCACCAGACGATCCTTGTAGTTTCCTAGATATCCATTTTTACCTTTCAATCATAATTATTTAACCGATTATTATAGTTAACTAAAGTTTCAACCGATTCAGTTGAACGGTTACTTTATGTGGTCAACGGAAAACTGTTCAAGGGATTATTTAAACTGATTGAAATAAAACAACAAAATTTTAAGTAAAGTTCATCACAATGCATCAGTGAAAACTACATACAATTTTTGCGTGACGCGTATGCAAACATATAGACAGACTGGCAAAAATTCTAAACATTATTGTACTATATATACAGATTTGAATGACGTTGAAATTATTTTTTCACCGGAAAACAATGCAGTTTTATCTGTCTCCACAAAGAAGATGAAGTAGACGGATAAAATACGGAGTGTGCGCACTGACCGAGTTCGTCTCCACTTGGCCTAATTGGTTGGATGTGGTAAAATGATTAGTCATGACAAAATTAAGTTCACCGATTGATTTCATCGAATGATTAGTCTCAGTGATTATGGAGGGTATACAACACTTTTTGGAGAAAATATTAACGATAATGGGTTGGGTTATTATGATATCTATATCTAAATGGATGCAAGTCGTTTTATGGATAATGAAGAGTATGAACTGCAAATACAAGGATCTTATAACATCAAGAGACAATATTAGACAGTCAAATTTCATTTATTAAATTGCCAATGGCATAATTAAAGTGAAATGTGACTTGAGAAATGTTACAGTTAAATTTCTTTCCTAATCGTAATTCTTATTATTCTTATATACTTTATATTATTCTTGTATATCGCGTTATAGATATTAATAAATTTTACGCGTCACTCTCACAAACACACATTCGGATTACCTGTATTTAGTGTCACACACACACAGACAGACGCAATCGCAATCACCCACACATTCGCAATCATGTACACATGGGCGCGCATATACACACGAACGCCCAAACGTGTATATAAACACTCGGTTCCTCTTAATTCATCGTTGAGAGTTCTAAGGATTTCAAGAACTACTGTTGGATAATATACTTTCAACTAGAGCAACGGTCTATATTAGTTAAGTTTACGACAAACAAGACGGGTAAAAAGAGCGCTCATCGTCTGATTGGTCACGATCTAGTAATTAATGTGGATACAGGGATTTTAATGAATAGCTTGGGTTCCTTATAAATGGAATGGCTGTACATAAAGCAAGTTACCTCCGTAATAGTGAAGTTGCAGTATTATGTTCCGGTCTGAAAGGAGCGCTAGGAAGAACGCGCATGCCCCTCAAACGTTTTTAATTACTCACAAAGTTTGCAACTACATCGTTAGTGAACCAAGGGATGCAAAGAGCACTTAATATGGCTTATTACTTCCTGATTTCTTGACAGCCTATCAAAAATTGTCATACAAGACTTTGTTAAAGTCGATTTTTTATGTTTTTTTTAAACCGTAACACGTTCATATCGTTGACGTGGTCTTTCCCAGTGGAAAAATATATAAAAAAAGAAACCAAATTCAAAAGTTACAGAGTTCGGTTTTGAATATGAAGTAAATTTGTTCGATGCAACTTTAATAAGGAATTCAATTTACGGCTTGAAAATAGAAAAAATAAATTCATGCAACCAATGTTACACATTGGTTGCCAACTTACTTTTCAATATTACTTGTCAGATAGTGAATTGTTCAGCATCACGATGGCGATGATACTAAGCCATTTTGTCCGCATCATTTAAAATGTTATATATTATTTTACTTTAAATATTATTATTTAATAATATTAATTTGAATCAAAAATATATATAAATATCTATAATACGCGTGATTCTCGATAACTCTAAGTGGTGGAACATGTATACGGTTCGCCTTAGGAAGTACCACCGCATCACCTACTGCTATCGTGAAGCAGTTGTTATTATAACAATTAGTGTTTCGGTTTGAAGGATGTGGTTGTCGGTCCACGTGTATAGTAGAGGCGGCCATCTTACTCCTCAAGAATAGCAAAATTACTGTAACCAATCAAGATTAGAACAAAATTCAAGGTCACTTGCAGTTGTCTCTGGACGGCATCGGCCATTGTGACTACAGCATACTCATTCGCTATCCTCTTGATAAAATTGACACATTTTATAAGTCAATGTAGACTTCAAGAAAGATGTCAGACGAAAAAAATCTGTAGGTGTTCTTTTTAATTAACGGTCCTTAGTTACAGTAGGCAATTAAAATCGCGAATAAACACTTAATTCGTTACAAATGTTTCAGATCACTGCCAACCGTTTTACGAATAAGTTCTTGAATATTTCTGCGTAAGACACTTACGAGGGGGGAAAAAAGGTTCTCAGTAAATAGAAAGCTTTTAGTTATGATATTTTTGTTTGCACTAACAATTGTTTGAATAATAATCAACCAGTGAATTTACAATCGAAATTTATGATTGCTGTACTGTAAATAGTACCTAGTTTTATGTAACAATATACTCTGTCATCCACATTGTTTTACGTATTGTTGAGATTTTATAGTTTTTTGATTAATAAAATTTTATCCTCCCAACGCTATTCTAGCTGTTGTCTCATCTCTAACAACAAACCAAACTTATCGATAAAAAAGGTCGAATAATGGATACTAAATTTATCTATGTACCCATTTAAAAACCTACTTTTTACAAATTTCATTTTATAAAATCAATAATAATAAAAAATATTGTTACACACGGCCGTCTCACTTATATTTGTATTTTTTATTTATTTATTTAATCTTTATTGCATCACCTACAACTAGGTTTCACAAAGGGACTTAATGCCTAGTGGCATTCTCTACCAGTCAACCCAGGGTGATGGTGAGAACATGTGGTAGGTGGTTAAATAAATATACGAGGAAAATCACTACAAAAATATTTAAACAGCTAAACAATAAAATATATTGTCCTGGATGGGGATCAAACCCACAACCTCTAGCTTAAAAATCAGATTCACTGACCACTACACCGACGAATCTGTAAAAAATTGTGTTACCGAAAAGTGTCATATAAATTGTTATACATATTGTTACCCAAAGGTAACATCAAAAGAATATGAGAAGGAAATTAAAAAAACATATCCTATCCACTTAATCTAGCACGTCTCTGTTTTCATCACAAATTAAAAACAAAGTAGTAGGTAAGTATATATCCTATGCCGTGGGCTTAATTTTAGCCGCCCTGCCGTGACTCGCCTCTAAATGTGGCCTAGATTCGTAGGATTACCTACCTACGCGCTTCATAATCCTTCGCGTCAGATCATGCATAATAATTAACATCGTTTTAATACAATTACAATATACTGGTCATGTCTTTGTCGACCCACCTACTATTTTTTCGTTGGTGATAGAGTTGCTCTATATTTTTATATATACTATATATGGCGTCTATATATGTACATATACCTATATGTCTTGCGTGCAAATATATGCAGTTTAGATATTTAGATGTAAAAACAGTAGGTATATAAAACAACTTCCTCCACCGAGAATAAATAAATAGTGTTATTTCAAGATAATTATCGCTCTTAGACCGAATCGCTTAAGCGT
The DNA here is from genome assembly GCA_018244775.1 of Oxynetra roscius flavomaculata. Classification (NCBI taxonomy): domain Eukaryota; kingdom Metazoa; phylum Arthropoda; class Insecta; order Lepidoptera; family Hesperiidae; genus Oxynetra; species Oxynetra roscius. The sequence goes on from DWQQ01000694.1 coordinate 5,147, forward strand.
CACCGTGAGAAAGGAAGACAGAATGATATTGGTCACAGTGTCACCAGCAGTCATCCATCAATAACTCAATTTTTACCCCTATTTACCATCTGCCACCAAATTCTCAACATCGCTTTCGGTTGACGGTTAGAAGCAGCCACCAGTCATTAGTCTGCCCTTTTTACAACCTTATTAAGTTATACAATACAGCATAAATACATAAAATCGAATAAATAAATCATTAGAAGTCCAAACATTTTAAATATTAAAGTAACAAATGTATGTCAATATTTTCCCCACAAATAAAGGCGAAATGAGTTACGTTCATGTAACACAAATGGAGTGCATAATTCTCCGTTATCGTGGTCTCCTCCGGTCCCTTGACGCGGTTGTTTAAGCTGCAGACAAATCGCCGAACGTGACTATGTTTACGGGGCTTTTGCGCTCGGACGGGACTCAAATAACTCTAGCTGGAAGGCGGTATTGGTATCATTTTATATGAGTACCGATGAATTAGTTGTCAAGAAGAGCGCCTTGAAAGCTATGTCTAATGTATATGTGTATATGCTTATATTATGTATATATGTATGTCAATAAAAAAGGTTATATGTACAATAATAGCTTGGAAAAATTTAATACATGTTCATCTCATGTCAAAATAGGCACAAAAATAGAACCTGTGTTAAGGTATTTTTATTTATTTATTAAATTAAATCTGTGATTGGTCTTAAGTTTTATCAGATGGGAAACTAGCTCAAATCAAATAAGTTTCTTACAGATTTTTAATCATTCATAACAAGCTTTCCAAATTATTTATTTAAATATCACTTAAGATATGTCACAAACTTTTCTGAAGTTTATTTACATATTATTTTATATTTGGGCATTTTATCCATTATTTTATACTTTACAAAATGCGTAGGTAGTAGAAATAAAAAAAATATTAAAAATAAAAATATAAACAATCAAACAGACTGTATATTTCATTTGAAAAAATCCTACCTAATTTATTATACTCGTATATGCTAACTGACTAATTATAATGTATCCGTAGTCGTTTGATCCGTTAGATATAAGAAGTCTGTTGTCATAGTCAAACTCGTAGTTCACAGATGCGTAGCTGAAGCACAACTGCATAAGTGGCGAAATCGGTGCCCTATGTGAATAAAGCCCGCACGTAAGGTTCTACAGTTAACCTAATCTGTGCACACCAAAAGTTAGACTGCTGTTATCAAGAAATGACCTTAACAGTAATATTACACGAACAGACGCTCAAAGTTTATTCGATAGAGTTTTATCACGTCTTAGCCGACGCGTCTGCAAAGTTGTTTCTCAGTATTTGGCAAAGCTTACAAATAATTTATCAACACTTTTGTTACATTCCTTTGAAACATTTGAATAATTCCATCATTATTAAAACTTTAGCTTTCGTTCACCGATTTATCGCCTTCGCGCCGGGAAATTTTATTCAATTCTCTAGATTGTTTAACTCTAAGAAGAAGTTTATACATATGTAAGTGTTTCCATTCACATTTAAACCATAACCTCTGATTATTTACATGTACGCGTATGTATCTTAAATAACAGTTCTAAATTTAAGGTTTTGCTATTTAAATTACCAATACACTTACGTACAAATGCTTGTGTAATATCAATGCTGATTATTACGTACTAAGACGGAAAACCAGAGGTAACCTTCTCATTTCTCAGGAGTCTCGGCAACGATTCTGTGACCAGCCAGTAATATGACAAATACTAACTGTTACTAACTGCAATCATACTAACGTTATTAACTGTACTTTGAATTATTACCAACTAACATTCTCCTTAAAAACCAATATTCACCAAAGTAATTGACACTTGCAGTCCTACTCCTACAGTCCTGTTCGAGATCGGTTGCAGATGTCTATAGGCGGCGGCAGCCATTTCTTATTGCTGTATGTCCGTTTGGTACTCTTTGAACAAAATAAATGGCGTTAAAATATAAGTATATAAGTATAATATTAACATAGCTGCACTTTCTATTTGAAATAAATTACAATATAAGTATAACATAACGTTCAATACTTAGTCAATTGAAAAAATGATTATACAGCACGGTAGTCATCTTACTTTCTATTTTGTCATGTCATATAATATCGTCTCGGATAAAAATCGGAAGTCTGAACAACTGTAAACAAATTAAGCTTGATCCATTTTTGTGAAGAGCTTTCAACGTTAGAATGAAGAGCAACTTGTTAATATCGTAACAAAGCAAAAACTGTTAGGAAATTCGCAATGATAGTCTTTATTATTTTACAAATATTGTCATAATGTTCGATTGTTTTGAGAGCTTTCTGAAGTAATAATAACATCTGCCAACAGACTGTGTATTTTTATACAGACAAAGTTACTTGTTTGGAACTATGTATTTACAATCCAATTAGTTCTCTCTTTTAATAGCGTATTTCACGTGTTTTATTGTCGATATTTTTTTTTATTTTATATACGCACATATAATTTTATGTAATAAATAAATAATTTTAACATTGCTGACAAAAAATTATATTAATCAAATATTGATTTATTTGGATATTGGAATGTGGTAGAATTGCAGATTATTCTTAACATAAGCATAACAATATAAATAAACACTTTTTTACAATACTCGATGTTAAATAGAATAAATTTTCCGTTTTGAATTTTATTTTTACGAGCTAATCACGTTTTAATCTTTCCTCCCCTTAATAAAGGTACCGTTCTGATATATTCATTGCTCAGCAGAATTCATAAAATCAGACTCGACAGTTCGTCAAAAAGATTAATTATTTTTGGGAAAGCATATTACTTTTACCTTGAAATGTAATATCGGGACGAGCACATTGAATTTGGTGCTATAAACGGAGTGGATTGAATTAAGTGAGGCCGGAACGCCAAGCGTGGAGGTACTGTAAGAGATAAATTACCAGGGCATAAAAAGTTAGTAAGACTCAACGTTTCTATTAGCAAAGGGAGTGTCAAAGAAAGTGTTGCCAATTAAGGTCATTTATTTGTCATATCAATAGCACTTTGAAACGTCAAATATCTCACGTTCATATATTATACTCTATACATATGATAAATGTATTATAAATACCACTTATATAATCGTATATTGTAAAAATAAGCACATATTAAGCATTGTCACTAGGCCCCAAGTTTACTTACTCACTCTTTGATGTTCCAAAATATTACTTAAACGGTTTAATGCTCTGTTATCTGTTTGATGCTAAAATAACTATTCTAATAGTAAACATTATTATTGTTATAATTATATTATAAACAATAATCTGCAATGGAGCATGCATCAGCATGAGATTATCGCTCAACATTTTCAAATGATGAAATTACCGTAGTATTTAACATAACGGCTCTTAGATTTTACTTTCCACTGTAATATAGACCGCGCCTCATCGCAAGACCTAATAAGACAGCTCGTTTGCCTAACGATTTTGTTTTTTTTTTACCTGAAAATCTATTGAATGGAATTATGGAAACGGGCCCACTAACTCCAAACGCTGGTCCGTCATTAGCCCATGTGATGGTTATCCTGAAATCTTTTCCGATGCTAGATTTTGTTAGATACAATGAATTATTGAATGATTTCAATTGAGTCATTCATTAGTTAAACGTGGTGGTACCTTATCTTCAAGAAAATTTCCCATTAGAATAAATAGCCTTCAAATTTGAATGCCTCATTTTTAACAATATTTTTAGTAATATAAAAATAGGGATTGTTCAAATAACTCTTAACTTCCAAACGGTCAATAATAAGTTTTTGACCTTTTATGCTTAAATATTATATGTAAAATTGTATTGTATTAAATATTATATGTTAAATATTATATGTAACCATATCATTTTAGGAGGTGATTGTTGTAGTGTCATTAATGATCATTATAAAAAGTCAATCCAGGTCTTTTTGTAAATCTCAAAAACGACAATAAAATAGTTCATTTATATTTCCTGTTATGTTGAATAAATTACAGCTTTTCATTGAGTATATTAGACGTACAGTAATACAACTATCGTGTAAGTGGATGCAAAAGGTCGATAAAAATAGAACACTAATATAAGAGGTCCCCCTGTCCTTGTCTTTGGCGTGTACTTGCATGCATGCTTAACCAAAGACGGCGTGCATGCCTATCCAAACCTGCGCAATTGTCAGTGTTCATTAATGCGCAATCACAACTAAAAAGGAAAAAGATGGACCACTAACATTTGCTGTCTCTTTTTATTCATCTGTCGCATGTCACACCCGTTTCCGCGGTACATACGTATATGTCTATGATGTGAACTCATAAACTTTAAATAAATCCTGAAATGTGAATTGTTACCACAATCACACAATAGTGCACTTTGGCGAATGCAACAAAATATAACATAAACGCAACCGCAAATTACCTGCAACTGCGGTAATGATTTGGACGACTCGGATTTTGCGATAGAACGTATCAGGAATGGTATGAACGAGAAGAGAATATTTCATTGGCATTATATACAATGTAGGAACATTTCATATTAATTTGTTTTATGCAACAAATTTATTCTGTAGTATATTTATCAAGTAGGTGCTACTTTTCTTATTTAACTACACTATTATTGATATAGATTTACTTTTTTTTCTTTTTTTGTTTCCTTATTATTTTTTATATTGCAAACTTCTTTATATACTATATATGTGCTAAACGTAGTGAAAGAAGAGTTCATTTTTATCTTTCTTCTTTCTTTCTTACCCCTGTCACTAAAGAGGAAACACGTCACCTTCAAATGTTCTAATCAGTCGTAAAAGCTCACAGGTGATCAGAAGGTGAGATGTCACTTTTTTACTAAGGCGTAATCTCTATTGAAGTACTTCGCATTGTCATCATTTATTCATCTTTTCAAATTGTAATTTAATCATTTTTACCTCAGCATCTATTTGATATACATATATCCTTTCAAAGAGCATCGCAAAATATAGGACCAGATAAATTGTAAACAATTTCTAATAATATTTTGGTACAAAGTAATTCATTCGTAAATTCCAAATTAATTTGGTTACGTTTCACCTTTCTTCCAGAAAGAGCCAGATCCGACAGCATCCGGATATGCTAACAATTACGTACCGCGGACGGAAGACATCAATCGGCCGGTTGGACAAGACCACAGGATGGAGGATATTTACTGCTGTGCATTTGCAAGGAATTCATTAATACTTGGTGAATAGAAGTAGAAATTATAATACTTTGGCATACGTAGCGGGCAAGCGAAGGACAGTGGGGAAGAAGTATTTATATTGGGAGGTAGATAAACTAACAGAACCCAAATTGCCCATAACCTAATTGAGGTTAAGCGCCGATTTCTTTTATTTAAGTAAATAAATAAATAAATAAATAACCGTCACGCCAGGTCCCTAGCGGGGTAGGCAGAAAGCACCGAGTGCCAAACATATCTGTCCTTACAAACCTGACGTGCTTCATCTACATTCATCAGTCTCTTCATGCATAC
>DWQQ01000695.1:0-10632 GCA_018244775.1 Oxynetra roscius flavomaculata
GCATTTTTACTTAGCAGGTATATGAAATGGGAATGTAATATAATCATATGAGGGATACGGGGAAACATTTTAAACTTTTGAATAAGATGAGATTTAGATTGACATTTTGTTGTTGACATAATTGTTTCAAAATGCATTAAGGCGGACTGAAGGAAAAGTCGGGAGATTGTTTTTTTCATTATGATTTATCATTTCTCTTCCATTATTTACTGTTACTGTGGTCTTCTCTCGGAAGGAATAAGAAGGATTAAGACCATAGTCTACAACACTGGCCAAATCCGAGTAGTTGTCACACTTAGCACACCATAGATTTGTTTTCCTAAGAACTCTAATTTATTCAGATTTTTCCAGGATGTTATCCTACATTTGAATTTTAACCCACTAAGCTATCCGATCTAAATCATTGCTATTATTGATTTAATAGCGAACAATATAATATTATTTATAATTAAACTTTTTGTTTGTGATTCAAAAGCATCGGGGTAACAAAAACCATCTATCAAGCAAAACACATAAATCTGCCCTAGTGTGACATATATATATTTACTCTTTATCTGCGACACTACTAGCGTTTTAACCGATATATCATACGAGTGGTCATATTGTAGACTTCATATTATATAGACTTCATTTGTTTTCTTTTTTATGACTGTAATTTGTTGACTATTCATATTTTAATCATAAAATAATAAAAATAATTTCTTCTTTTTATTTATGATCTTCGTTTATACACATTATGGTGCATATGCAAATAATTTATAAATGCGTGGCATGTAAAAAGCCGGCTTTATCGCAAAAGAATCGACCTCTTTTTCTTCGACATACCTCATTTTATTTATGTTTAATAAAGAATCCTCCTAAGCGAGGAAAACAACATCAGCGTAAATAAATAACGTTCAGTAGTAGTAGAGTCCCGTTGGTCTGGGAGATCCGTTGGTTTAATGATTACTGATCGAGGCCGTAGTGAATGGAGTCGCGGGTTCGATTCTCGTCCGAAATAAGTATTTGTATGATGTGTATGTGTATTTACAAAATTATCCGCATGTTTTTGCACATGGGCATCTCTAGTTATGGATCTTTATTAGCTGTTTGGTTTCCTCAGCATGAGCTCTGCTTAGTTTGACGTCACACATGCGGAGATATTCGAAAACAAAAGAAATAAAAACTGTTTGTATTTGTACTATATCTTTAATAGCATCTAATATATTTTTATAGCATCTAATATCTTTTTGGCTCGGGCCAAATTATTATTGAACTGTACTAAAGATAACTTCACTTAGTCATTAGTTAGTTTATGCTGTATATTTGTATGCTACTAAATCGAATATTAGAATTAGCTAAACTCTACATAAAACAAAACTAATCTAACCGGAATCCTAATGAGCCATTTGGATGTTCAAAAAGCTTTATTTATGGATCGTTCTAGCTCACTAGTTTTCAGTTGAGTTGGAAAGGAAATTTGTAGTTATCTTACAATCAGATATACACGTATAGTATTTACTTTATATAAAGATAAAATAGAATAAGATTTAGTATGTCAATATTTTGGTCGGAAGTTTTTAAGCTACGTTTATTGTTGCCTGCAATTAACTGTTACATTAATGTTTATGTCTACTAATCCAATAACATGCAGCAATAAGAAAGAAGCAATGTACAGTGTAATTGAATAAAAATACTAATATTGTATTTGTGAGTACTATGTAATAATTTCAATGTAATATAATCACTGCGGTACGAGTCAATTGAAACCGCTGCATTACAGCATCCGGTGTGCGAAGTTAAAAACGTGTATTGAAGCTAGAAGAAACTCTTGAGTACTTTTAAGACCGCTGTTTAACTCGCGCAGTTTGTTAGATTAAGTCGACTTGTGTGAGTAGCGTATGCGACGTAAGCTAAAGTCTCGTCTAAGGAGCAGTGTCGAATAAAATGATTAATTAGATTCACAATTTTACAGTACATATTATATCCTAGGGATTAGATTACAAATGTTATATGTCGCAACTCTTTTAAACTAACATCAATATTGTTGCATGATGAAAAAAACATTATGGCGACCTACTGTTACTGGTGAAGAGATGTCGCCAGTGGCGATAATAAATCGCGCTATCGAAATTTCATAGAATGTGGACATATATACAGGTTCTGTGTTAGAGCAATCGGAGCTCAGCCGCTACCCAAGGATAGCAGCACGCATTTTCTTTCACTTTTTTTTTCCAAGAATCCTTACACAAATTTCTCTAAAACAGTTAAAAATTGTAGGTACATGTTCACATACAGTACACTAGCAGGTGTATTCACTAATATTGTAAAAGTTAGGGACTTTCATGTAAACACACCCTAAGGTAGTGTATTTCAAAACTTCCCAGTGACTTCGCTAGCGCTAGGCTAGGTTAATTTTTTTCTGTTTTGCGTAAACGCGGCAAGAAACGTAGTGAAAAATCAAGCAACGTTAGGTAACTATATTAAGAGCAACGCGTGGTTTATGTATGAAATATAAAATCTGTTTAATAAGTTAACAGGAATTAGAATGAAAAATCAATCTAGCTTAATTGTCAGTAGTATTTTCGTGATGAAATGACAGTTTGACGTGAATTTTGTGATATAACTCTGTGTAACGGCACTATGTTTACCAATAGATTCATTTGTTCGAGTTGAGAATTAGTTGGGTAATTTCAATGTTAAAACCGTATCATTTGACTTTTATAGACATGCTCAATATAAAATATATAATACAAAAAAAGATACAATTGCCAATATCATATAAAAAAAGATAAAATGTTCATAGCGACATTTCTCATAAAATAATAATGAATATTATTTTTTATTAATATGACATAATCATTATTGTTAGTTATTAAACAAACATATGTACATACATTTAATTTAACAAACGACGTAATAAGAATCATAAAACATAAAAAACAGTGTAGTTCAAAAGAAAGAATCAACGAATACTTTAATATCTATTCGTATTTCACTCAATAGCGGTAAGTTTCAAACACTATCCATAACGATTGGCCTTATCTAAAAGTGGCAACTTACCTATTAACACGTACTCGAAAATCGATTTTAAAATTATTTACCCTTTCATAATATTCCCGTTCGCTATTCTATGAAACTACAAGTGTATAACGTAGCGGAAAATGGTCTCTCAAGACGCACATCGAGCGGATTTTCTAGCGACTTTTCCCCGAAACGCCCGCGCTTTGTCTGCATGAAGTTTCTAAACGAACTGATTTTTTGCTTTTCATGCTTGTTTTTGACGACGTGCTCAGCGCGTAGTCAGGCGCTATCGTATAATGTGCACAGAAGCTAAGAGCACTAACAACGAAAAGTGTTAATATTTCCAATAAAAAGTTGTATTTTTATAAAACAAGTATTAATATCATATGATATAAACAAGATGCATGTATTGTATATATGTAAGTATGTATTTCAAACCTTCCCTTACTGTCGGCCTTATCTGAATGTTACACAAGAGCCAACTTAGCTAATAACATGTTGGAGAGAGTCGATTTTAAAATTATTTTCCCTCACATAATATTCTCTTTGGCTAGTTTATGAAACGCCCAGCTGATAATGCAGTGGAAAATGGTCTCTTAAGACCCGAATGTGGGAATGTTATAATGTTTTTTATTCATACCCAGTGGAGGATAGAACTATTTACTGACTGAAATTCAGATATTTTGGTAACAGTATAGATATGAGTTTTGAAACACGTTAGCGTGTTATTTTGGTTCGTTTTGAATTTCGTAATACAAACGGAATTCTGTATATCTGCGCGTAAATTAAATCATTTGGTGCATATACAATTAGATTTTACAATGAGTTAAGTTTTTATGTAAATGGGACATCTCCACACACAGCCATCTGCCTTAAAGCAGGCATTTGGGTAGTTCGTCTGTTAAGGTAACCGGATGGTAAGCACATACATATAAATATGTACATTTTGCTCTTTCTCAGAACTACACACATACATACATATAAATATGTATATTTTTTCTTACTCAGACAGAACAAATACTTGCACTCATCACACAAGTATAAGTTCTGAGTGGATTAGAACCCACTAACACCAGTTCTACAAAAAAAATTGACCACAACACTAACGGCCCAGTCAAAAGTCAATTAAATGTAAATATTGTACATTTTATAAAATGTTCTTAACTTATTCATAAAACCTTATACGAGCTATACACATAATACGTTTGTCTGTATGTACGTATGTACATGTATATATGTACATATATGCATAATTATGCTATGTTTATTGGGCTTCTGCAATGTGGGAATGACTTTTAGGAACAATATTAATATCATATATTGTAAAATACATATGTGTACGTATATTACTTTGCAGTTCCAAATATTAATTTTACGCTCACCAATAACATTTGTGAATAAATAAATAAATACATTTTCATTGGATTGCTAGAAAATGCTATGATTAAAAGTAATCTATTTAACGACATAATCATTCCTATAACACAGGCAATGGCTGGAAGAGGAATTGAGAAAATGAGCTTTTGTGATCAGCGTACAGGGTATAGAGACTGCTTTTTGTCGAAGCTTATGTTTTACTAGATTTCAACCTCACTGAACAAAGTCTGTGCAGACTAATCGTACTACACGAGTTACTCTGTTGTTCTACGTGCTTGGCACACTACAGTGTTAACAGAGTCGCTAAATAGTTTATCGCATCTACGTTGAGTATTTTGTTAGAGAAAAGCGTCGAGGATATTGACTACTTAAAGCTCACTCTTTCTAGCTTTGTACTCCAAATGGTTGTAGAAAATGCACAAAAAAATACTTTATGTTATGTATAGAAACGCGTATGCAGTGCACATTTAACTTATCATTGGCGTAGTTGTTAGTGCACCTGACGGCTGAGACGGGAATCGTCGTCGGGATCGGCTCCCACCCCGGACAAAAAGTATTGTCCTTTTGTGTGGCACTTGCTTTGTGTGTAGGTGTAAAAACACCAACTAATTACCATAACACAGGCTTGGGCTAGTTAGGGATCATGTGTGTGGAGATGTCCTAAGATATCTATTTATTTACGATACGATTTAATAATATCAAACAGTCAGCAGTTTGATCAGTGTTACATTGTTTTTAATCTTTAATGACATAACTAGGTTACTGTTGTAACATTTATTCTTTATCTATTGATTAAATAACTTTTATTTTATCGTTAAAGGCAAAATATGGATAAATCTAATAATTCTCTAAAATATTTGCATGTACCCATATTTGTGCAAATAAACGTCTTTGTCTTTAAAAGTTATTAAATTATTGATTTTTTACGATGACAACTCTCACTAAGCTTAGCCGGATAAACTAATTAAAGCCTTGCGTTATGTAGTTCAGATCATTTAATACTTTACTCGGTTTCCCATAATTATATTAGCCACGAGATGGCGTTGTCGGTACTGCTTACTGAGAAGTATATATGTAGGAATTAGAGCGAGTTCTGGTCTTATAATGGTCGGAGTTGTTAGTATTAGTTCTTCTACGTACGTATTTCTTATGTTAAAGACAGGTATGTTACATTTTAAGTTTATTCATCATATAATTTAGTTCTGAATTGGCGCCAAGTTGTTTAATGTTAGTTTTATTACGTGCTACTTATAAAACATGCATACGGTTCACTCACTGGCATTGCCAATACTTATTTCGACTGCGTACCAATTGTTTTTATGCAATCCCTATTGGGGACTTATCGCTGTGTTTACTAACGAGTAAGATAAATATTTATACTACTGTTATAGTTCCTTTCCTGAAGCCCTATTGTTAATTAATACTAAGTAATGTTGGCATTAATCGCTAATTAAATGTCAATTGAAGGTATTGATATTATAATAATTGTCCTCTTACAGACTTCCACGTAAGAAATTATTTCTGGAAGATACGGTAGTAATAGCCTAGCGGACAGTTGTGATATTAAAGTGGTTTCCAGTTACGCATACCAGGGGTTCCGAGATTTATTACGCTGATTGCACATTACGAAGTTGTATGCATTTCCAAAATTAAATCAATTCATTTGCTATCACGTTGAAGATTAACATCGTAAGGAAACTTACATGCCTGAAAATTCTTCTATATGTAGTGTGAAGTCTGCCTACTCCTAACATGCAAACGTGGTAGACTAAGACCTTATGACGAGAAGCGACATACGCCTAACAGTAAGCTAATGAAAGGGAGTTATGATCAAATTTGTGTGAAGCGCGACACTTTAATTAAATGCTTTCATTATTTAAAAGTAAACAGTTGTGTAGGTGCAAATTTACCATAATAAAATGGCAAGGTAACTTGAATAGCACTAGCTTTTGCAATCACCTAATGGATCCAAGTAGCAACGAGCGTGACGGCTCAACGCTATTGTGTATAGACCAGGGACGAGTTCAATTTTTAACCGACTTCAAGACGCGAGAGGTTTTATTAAGACATTTTCGAGACTCTTCGCGAGTGTTTTTCGATTATTATGTGTTTTTATTCCTACTACAATTCGTTTTATCTATTTCTTATAGTGTTTAAGTAATTGTTGTAGTTTCATAGTTTTGTAAAAACATTTTTTATTTATTTATTTGTGATAAAAAAGACCGGTGAATATCTTCAAAAATGATGTATAATATTAATCAAAGTATCTGATCACTGACATATGTATGTATAACTTAATGCAATTGACTTGAGTCGAGTAGCAGTTCGGTGAATACAAAAGTTCGTAGTGACGCTAAAATTATTGATATGTTTTAATAATGTACAAGTAATATCTGCAGTGTTTCTTAATTCCAAAATTCCGTTTAAATTACTTATTTATATTACTTATATTGCAAGTGCTACCTTAATATGGCTTACATAGATAAACTATATTCATCAAATGTTGTGTTATATGAAATGTCTTTTGCGGTGTACTCAATTAAGAATATAGTATTATATGTCCTTAGCATTAAATATTTTGTTTAAAACGAACGAACCTGGAACAAAATTAAAAACAATTGAAGATGTTGATTTATACTCCAGCTTTTAGACTACAGTCCGCACCTATAATTACCGCTCACGACCGGCCAGTAAAGTGCAAAGTGTACGGGCATTTAACAGCATTCAGACACGACATATACATTCCGCCCGTGTAAAAACACCTTTTTTATGATTTCTACCGTTTGCCAGTTCATTTCGAAATCAGAACGTCTTGTTTATTGAGTTCCTATATATATTAAAGACATTTTTTACCCTTTTAAAAATTGTTGACTACAAAGTAAAGATGAAGAATATATTAGGTCATAAGCTCTAATTAGAATAGAGGAATTTACTAACGCGAATAGCTCCAGGTCTTGGATTTGTGAATTAGCACGACTGGTTCCGAACTTTTTATAGGATAGTAATTGAATTCAGAAAGTGACTGTCGGATGCTTCTTTTGTTCCTGTTTTCTATGTTACTAGGTATTTTTAATTATGTGAGAGTAGCAAACGGGCATGCAGCAGTCATGCGTGGCCGCTGCCGCCCACAGGCTTCTGCAACCGGCCTTGAATAGGACTATTTGTGCTATCCTTGGTTGTATGAAAATAAACAAGCAATGTTTCCCTAACTTATATAATACATATACACCTATATGTATAATAATAGTTTACAACATACTACATCTTTACAATTAACAGTGTCGTTGTTCAGAAATTAAATAATTTCAATTCTTATATAACTATATGTACAAAGATGTTACAGTTTTCAGTAATTTGCAGGACAGCTTTAGTAGAACTTATCTTGGAACGAAATAGCGCGCTACACCCGCCGTAACGTCGAGCGAGCTCAGATAAGAGTGAACCATGAAACTTGGATTGTACTTTCAAGATATGGGAGTAATATTTTTTGCATTACTTAGAAAATATTGTAAGCGTGAAGAAAATAGAGTGGATGACTTATAACTTTTTCTAATCGTCTGTCATATTCCAGAAGGAGTCATCCGAACATGTAATGACTTCCATACTGTGAATATTAAAGCGGTATAAACTTCTTTTCCTGATCTGTATACATATAGGGAGCAACTAATCCTTTATATTTATATCGCAAAAAAGCTGAAAAACATAAACAAAACTGTACTGATGGAATATCGCTTTAATTTTTCGATATTGGACTTTAAATGTTTACAACCATATATTCATATATTATTTAACGATAAATTCATGTTATTTAAATTTAAATAATTATTATTTTGTAACGAAAAAATCACTAAATTGCTTACTTATTTATTGTCTTTCTTAAACTTATATAGTGTGCAATAAAGTATATTGTATTGTATATGACATTGCAAGTGATGTTTTAGAATGGGTCATCGAGTATGTCGTATAAGCTGTTCAGCAACTGTAGATCGGAGTATTTCTATGGACATAGGCTCTCTTTAACATATTCAAATTGTTAGTTACTGAGCTTTTCACAGGAAGCTCTGTTTTAATCTAAATATAAAAAAAACGGTACTTAAAAGTATTCGCTAATCATGTTAGATAATTTGGGGTGTTAAATAAAGTAATTCTTTGTATTGACGTGAGAGAGTCTCTCAACAATAGCGAAGATTAACTGCCATCTGCAGATAATACGTATCACCTTATTATAATACTATTGCCTATAAATAATAATAATATTATTAAAACGATAAAACCACAGGTGACATAGAGTCAACATAAGAAAATTGCGCGACACTAAATACGTGAAATGTACTTTAAATTGACGTAACGAGGTTGGAAATTATAGGGCTATAAATTTGAAGGTAAGACTCGGTAACTCGCAGTGCAGGTAACATGAGACTCCGCGACAAATATATTGTACTAATTACGTTAAGATGTATTTAATCTGCCAGTTTATCTTTCACTTTGAACAAGGAGAGCTCATTAACTCAGTGGCGCGGGCGTATCAAATCAATAGTAGATTAAGCAATAAAGCAGATGGAACTATAAAAGTAATGGATTGTGATTAAGTAAAACACGGGCTTGAGCTGCAAAGCTGCGCTGTATCCCGTTTCGTGTAGTGACATCTGAGTTATTGTGGTGTGAGTGATGCGGTAAGCATACAGACACACACATACACACACACACACACACACACACACACACTCACAAACACACAATGTACGATACGAATGCAGTTCAACGTGACTATCAAGACCATCCATTCCATAGCATTCCATAGCAGCGATTCCATCCTTTTTATAGATTCCTATATGTATGTATATTGATGTGAACGGGCGGCAGGTACCACATGACATTAAGTGATCACCACACTGGATTTCATTTGATTTATTTGCATCATACTGTACTCCAGTATTGATTCACTTTCATCAACATTGGAATTTTATAGTTTTTTTGTATTGAGCAATCGTAGATGGACCTGGGCTTAGGCAAGCCCATATTTTAAAGATTAATCAGAAGCTATGCTCCTTAGAAAATTACTATAGTTGTACTTTAACTCTTGAAACTTTTGGTTAGCTACGAGTCTCATATATGTAAATCTTCTTTTAATGAGAATACTGAATCCCTTAATAATAATTGCAACCGTTTCGACTAGTCTCCTATTATCTCTGTCAGTTTAACGTGTAGTATACTTTGGTGATTTTCAATTTAAGACACTTTAAACTTTTCTTAGTCAGGTTGTGACTATTGATATAATTCAGATACTTTTTCGAATTCCAATTTCTTCTATACAGTAACGTACAGGGTGGTTAATTTTCAGGGACTGTAATAAATAAATCACAAAAAGTGTGCTAGAGTACCTATTGACAATATTCTCAAACAGGGGTGAGGTTAGGTAGGAGGCCGGTTGTAGAATTACAGCTTAATCTTATGCAAATTCAGTTGCGCCGACTTCAATTCATTCGGGAACAATGCAGCAAAATGATGAATGGATAGCTTGTATGATGAGTGCTGGTAGTGCTCGAATAAGGCTATTTATTCATGAGAAGTTTTAACCGCAGACTCTGTTACATTTAGGCTTTAAATGTTGAGAAATTTTACGCTGTCCATTGGGATGCGGTGTGGTCATAAATATTATTGTGTCGTACCTCAGAAACATACATGCATACCTAGGTACATATATTTCTCTGACACTGTGATTAAAATCGTTACTTTAAAATTTATAGATTCAAAATACTCCGTTGCCGCTATGTTGGCTGGAATGACGATATTTACAATCTTCACCAGCAGTTTTTAAGCTTAACAATGAACACTGCTTACTAGGTGTTAAAAATATTATTGATAAGAAAGACTCTTTTCAACCTATCTGGATTGAAAGCAACTTCGACGGAAACAGATTAGATTTCAGAAATAGCGTAGTTTTGGTGACCAATTTCGAGTGAAGTTTAAAATATGTATGCATACATATATTTCGCATACAATATACACAAATGGTATTTGAAACTCAATCAAAAAGTGTTTCAATCATTGTGTAAATATAGGCACGTAAATCCTGACAAAGTTTGCTTGTTTTGACAGCTGTTTGGTGTGTTCCCGTTGTTTAACGAAATTCCCGAGTGTTCCGTTGCTCTACACTCGAGCCAACAGGACTGTTTACCCATCGTCGGAATTTACATAAATTGTACGTCTGAGATCAATAGTTCGACTTCCGTTTGGGACAAACATGAACTA
>DWQQ01000696.1:0-10629 GCA_018244775.1 Oxynetra roscius flavomaculata
TGTACCTACCATCCCTGCTAAAAGCACATCCAAGATATACAAACTCGTTCACTTGCTCCAGCACTACATCGTCTACCGCTACCCTTGCAGTAGTTCTCGACTCATCTCTCGATCCACAAGTAATAGGATAAATTAGATTACAAATTATTTTAATGACGAATGAGTAAATAATTATTCGAATTTTGAATGATTAATAACACTAAATACTTAGATAATTACTTACTTAGATAATTTACTAACACATGTACCTCGGCCGGCTATTACGCAAGGACTGCCTTTTTTAATGCCATAGGCTTTACAGCTCGACAGAGTTGGGTTTGAAAGCTTTCCAGGATTATTCTTCTTTACGAATGGAAGGACAGGTGTTAGCGTCTCGCCCTTGGAATAGTATATATTGGAGACTGCAATATTTGTTACAAAATGCATTTCCTGACGGCATTGGTGCATGGCTTAGGCTTTGTTAGATCGAAGGACACAGTTTATCTGATGGCGAACACGTACGAAGTTGCAATTGGACTCGCGGCCATCGTAGATTTGTAGATGCGATTCGCTAGCATGGACAGTGCGTCTAATAAATTATTTTTTTTTCTCTTTTCGCCAATTCTATGAAATCGGTCTTAATCTATAATTTCAACGAATAAAAGATAAGTGAGTCCGTTTAATCAATAGGAGTACAAAACGAACGTACGCATCGTATAACGTACCCAAAATATTACCTTTCATCCAAATAACAACCATTCTGTGGCCGTTAACTTTTACGATCATTGTTTTCATGTAATATATTTGTAGCGGATTTGTATTTCACTTCCTACTTGACATTCAACGTAAACAAATAATGTAAATGCCGTTGTTTTATAGACGATATACGGCGGTGCTCTTGGAAACGGAGAATTTTAGCTTAACGATGCCAATAAAGGTTTTAGCGTTCGCGTTTGCACCTTCGTATTATATATCCACAGGTCGCAGATTGTGAGTGGAGTGGAATGTATCCACTTTAACTGTAACCCCATTTTATGCGGGAGCGTAAGGTTTAAATCGTATTTATATTTGGGGAGAGCTCGCTCTGCTGCAGCTGCAACGATGTTGCTCGTTGAGAGTATAGCTATATGGAAATGTATATTTAAACTATATTAAAACTTATTAAACTTGGTGATAGAGGTTCATTTTCGGCAACGCGCGTTTTGTTGTACGCGCTTTGCGTTTTCAGGTAACAATTTTCGCGCACTTCCAAAAAGAGTCAGTTCTTTTTCGATGCTGACCGTCTTTTTTTTTGTTCGCGAACCAATAACACGGGACTGGTTGCTATAAAACAATTCCGGTTCAGGTTTCACTGAATTTTTGTTACAAAAAAAAAAACCACGAATAGAAAATATTGCGAAAGATTTCTAAACTTGCAGTACACTTGACTAACAATGCATAGGAATATTTTTAAGCTATTACGCTTGAGATCTAAGTTAGTTTTGAAATATTTCGTCCATACAATTTTTGCACGCTTTGTCTTTCTGTTTTAACTGCCCCATGAGTCAAAAATGTCGTCTCTAATACGTTTAAGCTCTTCGTTTAGAGTGGTATCGTCGAATGGGCTGTTTTAGCAAGAAAAGTGGCGACATCAATTTTATCACCGCGTTCGATATTTTTTGGATTCGTCGCAGAGCACGGCGGGCATAGCTTTATAATCACGTTCTCGCTAATAGTTATTTTTTTCCTTGGCACCCTCTTTTTTAAGTAGCTTTATAAATGTTAATTTTATTTTAATGGCATCGATATTCAGAGCAGTGGTGACATTAATCTGATATCATTAGCAAATTGCTCTCGATGTGGTGCCCATTGGTAATATAAGTACATGACGAGAGGGAAATCTTGAGTAGAAACCGATCGGTCAAAGCATCACACTACTTCCCACAAATTATTATTTTTATAGCATAATTGAAACTATTTCTTATTATTGCTTACCCACAAAAAGATTCATTAACCTTGATTCAAATATGCAAACATGCAAGAAATTAACGAAACGCCAATGTAACGTATACAACGTGTAACGTTAATAAATCGTATAAGAACATTTTAAAAACCGAACTTACACAGATGTATGTAATACGAATTCTATGTAATAAACTTTTATGGAAATATCTTAAGAAAAAGTCAAGTCGATTTTATTTCAGCGGCAGCGACAAGTAGAAAAGTGGCGACATTAATCTGATATTCGCAGCAAATAGCTCTGGAATGCGGCGGACGGCAGTAATGCACCGTATAAGGAATGGTTCGAGCAGAAATTTAACGGTCACAGCGTCAAACTCATTTTCTCGCTACTAGATATTATACGCCCAGTTTCCCAATTGATGGCTATTTTTCCTAACATAATATAATTCGAAACTTACTTATATTAAAATGTGAGTTTGTATTCTATTGTTATTAACTTAATCACGCAAAACGGCTGGACCGATTTGGATGAAATTTGGCAAACAAATAGTTCATATACTAGATTAAGTTTTTTTTATTTCCACATTTTTCATTTATTTCTGGACCCAATACAAAAGTATGTATTCGCGTGCAAAATCGTGGGCGAAAACTACTGCTTCGCATTAGTGTCGACTTCTAATATTCATATTTAATGGAATATCTGAGAGCGCATGCAGCTGTTAATAATTAACATCATTATTTTCATGCTCCAATAATTCCCCACTATAATTAGGTCTAAGGTAAGTCAAGGTATCTGATATTACGACTATACATTTTCAATACAATTTTGAAGCTACAGATATTAAACATTTAGCTACAAGTAGAATACTGGTAGGTTTAATCAGATCTCAACAGCAAGCTCTCGAATGCGGTGAATGAGGTTAATGCACCGTGTGAGGAACAGTTCAAGCGAAAAGTGGCCAGTCCGAGCTCAGGTTCGTACTAAGATATAATAATAGATATTTCATATGTAGTAAGTACATTTTGAAAATAATCTTTAACACTGCAATACATTGCAATATTATATTAAATATCATCTTCTATAATGCATTAAACATAAAGGAATGAAAACATGAAGTTCATTTGATTGTTACAGCCAACATTTTTCCGTGAAAAAATATACGGAATCACGTTCAAAGTGGCTGTCATAAAAAGTAGGTAAGTTAACAGATAAAATAAAGTTTCAATATTTAATGTATGCATAGAAAATAAAATTTTAATCCCTTGAATATGGATATAGGAACCGACGGCTTAAGTACCGAATCGACGAGATAGTGAGCCGATCGCTTCAATAAATGTATTTTAAAACGTTTTTTTTATAATTTAATAACACATAAAAACAAGTCGAATAGTGCTGTCTGTGGTCTGGATCGGGAAGAACGCTCAACCGCAATGGATGAAGTTAATGCACCGTATGAGGAACACTTCGAGTAGGAAGCTAGCGGTCGCACGGTCACGCTTGTTCATACGTCGATTTTGATTTTCTTATTTATGATCTGCAACATAAATGTATAGTATAGATACTTACTGTCGATAAGAACTATGTGAATAACGATCCCAGTTTCGTGCTTACTTAGAATTACTTTGAACCGAATATACTCCATCCACACCGAAATACCCGTGTTAAAATTGGATAATACCTTTAAAACTCTATATTTGATCGGAAGACGATTCGGATCGGTTCAAGGAAATTAATTTTTAAATTTATCACCTGTGCCGGAAGTGTGAAGATCTGAAACATATATGTATTCCACATTGGGTAGGTGGATTTTTAAATTCCGCTGCTTTAGAACGAAACGGTGTATGACTCATTAGATAAAAAAGTTGGAAAATTAATTGATTTGGGTTTAATATTTTTTGTTTTTTTTTTCATTTTTGATTTTTTTTATACATATTCAGGAGCAAACGAGCGTGTGACCCGCCTGGTGTTGAATAATCACCGTAGCGTAAGGACGCCTGCAAACTGAAATAAAAACTAAATGTTCATATGTATGTTAGAATTAGGGCAAATTTATTAAACGAAATGTGTACAATTAATGTTACTCTAAATATTTTATTGTTTACAGTGTCATAGTAATTATCGTAGTATATTGTTTTCTTTTCATACCCCTCGCGCATATAACGAATGCGGTTATCAGATTCATAATTCAAGTATTTTGGTATGATAAACATTCGTACCTCTAATGCAATGCGTCAAGTGAATTGTGCAATACTGTGTGATAACATACATATATAATTGGGCAGGCTTAGGCGTCTCACAGGGATCGCTTGTAAGGAACCCTTTGTTTTGAAATAGAAAGAAGAGATGTTTGGGTTTTTCTTTTTGTATGAATTTTCGACAGACGACAGGTTTCAATTGTTTTAACACTGTCTCGACTTGACTAATTTTTTTTCAATATGCCACCGGGGCATGGCTCACAGAGCATGGATATATTTCTCAATATTTTCAGTCGAAAATATTCTACTTGAATACTCAATATCCAATTCACTTTGTATAGTAGTTACGTAAACAAAATCCTCCACCCTTAAATACTGCCGCAGGAATCTGTGGCCACAGAAAATGCGTGCCTGACATCTCCATTATTGCATCGGGCTTAACATTGGATTGGATTGGATTGGTGCAATGAATTAGAACCAGGTTAGATTGCTTTACGTGCGAGTAATTGCTTTGACTATATAACACTTCGAACCGTAACGCTGCAGATCGCATGTGCTGCTTTCCGGCAAAAATGGATTATATTTGTTTAGCTCGCAGTTTATAAACTAAATATCTTAACGAGATTTTTAATGATTTTTTTATAGCTATAATTACCTTTTGGCAAACTGATAAGTTTTAATTTAAGTTCTTGAGCCAAATAGCTATAACAGAGAAACATAAAGTCACAATATCCCAACGAACTGTTCTAAAACTCAAATCTAGATCCTGATAAAAGTAAAATGTACATAATACATAGTATAATATACGCACTCCACAGAAAGTACGCCACCGAAATCATTATTTATCTGCAATAATTACAGTTATGTGCCTGTTCTTACAATTTAAGTACACTTGACCCAATTAGCAGAGGTAACGCATACTTTATGTTGTAGGAGAAGAGAAGGCGCCTGTAGAAGCAGCTGGTTAGTGGTCCCTGCGGTCCCTAGATACAAATGAAGTTCTGCCTATGTTGAATCATACATAAATAAAAATACCTGTATATGTTGGAACTCTATAACAGCCTCCAGATCGGTGTCTTGTCATCAAATCTTTTATCGGAGACGAGTCTTCTCTCAGAATAAGAAGATGTAAGACATTAGTATGCCATTTTAGCCACGTGCACATTAGTACACTTGACTGTCAATCGCGTCTTAGAGAACATTATAGACGACGTAACAAAGAACGATTCCTTTACCGCTATAGTAAGCGATATTTAATGTTAAAACGCACATTGTAGAGAGGTGCGTGCGACGCTTCGAACCCAGGACACTCGGATTAGGAGTGAATTATTAACCTCTAGACATTCACCGGTTTTGATCTGTTTACAGCTGTGCAATTACCGCTAATTATGATTGGGCATTGCTAGTATAACATTCTCAATCTCGTACTGACTCAATTAGCTGAGGATGTTATAAAACGACAAATTAAAGAGATTCCCCCTATTCAGCTCACCCCATTCCAGGTATCAGTATATACGGATGCAATCGCTCGCCGACACGTTATCGTCAGCTAGTTAAGCGTTTCGCTGATTGCTGGATTGAGTTATAAATCTCTTGTGGCACGCGATCCGTACCTTGCTACACGAATGTAGGGCGGAACTGGATGTGTTTTACGAGAATCTATTATCTTACATAACAACAAGAATAGTCTTTATCATAAGAACCATGAATCAATTGACGAGGTTATAATTATCACGAATAGCTACGTTCAACAGAAACTGCGAAACAATAATGGAAATTATATTTTTTTATAGAGTAACTATTCGCGTTTCCTCCTCAAACATTTTCTCGTAAACGCGACATAGTTGGCGTTCGTTGGAGTAATTATGTTACTGTATCATGTAACTAGTAGGTAATTGTGCTGTTTGCATGCCGTGGATCTGTGAGATATGTATATACATATATGTAGGTACACGAACTCAAAATATTCTATATTTTGATTTCAATATGAAGTTATCACAACACAAAATTTCGATAATGTCGATTCGATTTGTTTTTTCGTAATGACCGAACAAAAAAATAAAACAACAAATTCTAAAATCATTTATTGAGATCTGCATCACGGGTATAATAGAACAATAATATTTATTTAATAAAATAACTTTGCCCTTATTATTATTTTATTATTATTACATATGTAATTTACACGTAAATAGAAACATGTGCTGTGCTACGTACCTGTACAATGAGACACGTCGGTGATCTAGTGACATGTAAATCATTACCCAAAGTGACCCGTAATGACTAAGTATAAATATATGGTTACCATTTGCTTTTAACACTTTATTTTAATAAAAAACATAAAGTAACTAAGTTTGTATGTAATTAAGTTAGTAAGTATTCACTGATTCATTAGTTGACCAAATCAGATACCTCTCCATCTACCAACGTTTTCAACGTCACTGAATGCCACAAAACATTTATATCTGCGTTTCTTGAGTGGTTCTTGTGCCAATATTCGAGCTTGTTGAGTGACAGAGTTATGAAGCGGAAACAGTGCTTCAGACAGCAAACATGTCCGGTGACGTCATAGATCTTAGACAAGTATACTTTAGTCACCTTGAGTTGAAATTCTCGTTTGTTCTTAAAGGCTTTTGGAATTATCTAAATGCAACCAAAATTCAACTAATAGTATCTAGTCATCTCTATTTAAAATTACTGATGAATACTAACGATAATGCTAAATATAATTCGGATTGCTGCAGTGGTTAGTGAGCCTGACTGCTGAGCTGGGGTTAGTGGGATCGATTCCTACCCGGGACAAATGCGTCTGCCGAGGACAAGCATTACCTCTGCGTGGGTGCAAAAATATCTATATAAGTATATATTTATATTTATAATCGTAGTTCATCATCCGTTTGGTTGCACCATAACACACTCGTTTGGAATCTAATGACTGATATATAAAAAAAAAACCTCTTAGGTATGTTGCATGCACTCTAAGAAAAATGCTACGTAGCGGAACTCGTAACAATGTTTTGTCACGTATATAAACATAACCTTTAGTTTTCGCGCATTATTGCCATACAAGAGACATCAATAGAATAAAATAAAAGTTTTATACTAAAACGCTATTCGCAATACTGTAAATACATACAAAACAAAATCAATACGCGCGCCGCGTACATTGATAGTTAACGCAAAACTGCTGTTGTGTAGTTAAATTCTATTTAAGCCATCAACATTTTTTACGGCTTGGGATACCTATACAAAAACTGTATAAAGTTTTTTTTTAATGAAAATATACAGTTCGCCGTTCGACAGGCTATCGTATTTAATACATATTCAATAAGTTTCATACATAAATTATGACCTATAAAGAGTTTTTGCGCCCATAGTCTTCGTGAAAGACGCGACGTCGTAGTAAAGCTTTTTTGGTTGTGATATGGGGCTTAGAATGATGATTTTTTTAGTTTATTATTATAATAACGGGGCACAACATGATCATGCACACATCGAAATATGATACATAATTTAGATATTCGGTACCGTGTAATGAGCGTGTTTTCTGAAGTATAGATAGAATGTGGCAAATATGCTAGAGACATCCGTGAAATAATGTCCGGCAGAATTTCATAGATCTATTGCCTAATATTTTCTAATTAATATACTCATACATAACGAAATGAATAACATGTTTTCTACGCCTGTAATTAATACAATTTCATTACATTTAGAACTGAAAAAAATCCTATTTAATGAGCTGATTAAAGTAATATATTTTTATATTAAATCATTCTTGAATCCAATTTGTCCATATTGTATAGTTAAGTATTCTAGGATCTTTGTAATATCGTGTGAATATAAGGTTAAATTAGGTGTTACCTAAAATTATGTGTTAATAAGATTAAGTCCTCTATACCTACTCAGTAAATCACGCCCTTACATATATATTTTTTTACGAAATTTCATTAGTTTCCGCTCGCGCTTTGGTGATATGTGTAGATGCATCCTGACTGGATTACGCATGCCAACCAAAATTATACTTACATTGCCTTGAAGAGTACTTGATCATATTTGCCGGAGAACTCAGAATACCCTCGAGAACTTCCATTTCTTGGCCGTCTGGATAAGAAACTTGGAACCAAATCGTTTCGTTCCTGTAATTGGAAGATCGACTAGATAAGGGTGGTACCCTGCCGTACGTCTAAGCGTTCGGTGTAATAAAGAAGTTGGGGAACTAAATTATGTAGTTCCTGCATGTAATCTCCGAAATGCGTGCTCTAGAATAATCCTAAAATTCTATCCGACGACGGTAACTTTGTGGTACCTTTGTAGTCTAGTACTGATATATTCGTCATCGATGAGTCGCTTGCTATATTTCAATATCATGTGAGATTATATTTTAAATGTATTATAACTCATGTACTATAATAAATTAGTATTGCGCCCTATCGTGGTGTTACATATGAATTATATTTAAAAAATTAATAAATAACCGTGACGCCAGGTCCCTAGCGGGGTAGGCAGAGAGCACGGAGTGCCAGTTAGTTATATTTATATTTGTTTATATAATGCACAATAATGGTAATAAATAAATAATAATAAATAATGGATTAAAGGTTCTTGTTAACTTTACAACAATTTCATGTACCATAGAGATTGTGAGCAAATAAACCGTCATGTCAGAAATAATTTTTAAATTACAAAAATATTTTTAAAATTCATTTCTAGAAACGTATTGAAAAAAAGACTACTTAAATCTATACGTGTGTAACACACAAGGTTTTATCCAACGTTTTACACTCATTTACTTATACCTATTCAGGACCGCTTGAGGGTCTGAGAACACAAGATTTCTATCGCATTCAATATAAGAGAGGCGATAGGAATCTTTTTCAGAAGCATTCGCTATTTAACCGTTCAGAACTCTTTACCCGTGTGGTTTCAATATTTCAGGGGTCGCACAAAATATCATGCATGCCTAATATAAAAAAGTACAATTTTTGATTAGGTCAAGTCATTTATTTAAGACGAATGTTGAAAGTTTGTAAAGTTTTACCTGTTTAGGTAATTAAAATATGGATTGAGTAACATAATAAATCATTTGTGTATATATATAATTATATGTATATATAAGTGTATGTATAGTATGTTTGTACCGTACTTTTCTTTTATGATACATATTACTTTGATTAGTTAGTTAAAGGCATTCGACAGACGGAGATAATTAATTTGATTGACTTGACGGACAATAAGGACTACATACAATAGCAATGATTAGATCTGAGCTTCTTTTATGTAATTGACACCCAATATACAACTACTTACAAGTATTAAAGTACAAAGGAATTATAAGAAATACTAAAACATATTAGTCACATGCGACGTTAATTCATTGATAACATTTTATATCCAAAAAGAGATTAAAACACGAAAAAATCTTCCAAACTTCCAAGCAATCTTATCCTGAAAAGCTAATTATAAAAAACAAGGAGTATTTAAATGGCACAAAAGCATGTGATTAAAAGAAAATTTATACAAAATCGGTTTTTAAACTTGTAATACATGTTGCAGTAGGTAAAATCGAATCTGTAAGAGGATAATTCCGAGCCGATATTGACATACTCGATAATCGGCCACGTGTAATCAATTTCGGACTGAAGCCATACTTCAACATGGAAATTTTTGTGTCTTATTTTAAAAGAGCGTTGGGAGATTTTCCATAGGTTTTTCCCCCAAGAGCTACCGTTGCCTGAGGCGTACTCAATGCCGATGGCTCAAAGATACCTACTATAATAAAGTTATTAAGTTCATTAAGTGTGTGTAAAATGAATAATACTAGTCGAATTAACCTTATATTCTCTAAAATAATTGATAGATATTTGTTTATTGTGAATTGCATAAGGCGACTATCGAGTAAAATATATTGATTGCGCATTGAATAATTCATACAACATAAAAGAATGCCAATGGCTAAATGATACCTACTGTAATATAGCTATCAAGTTCATTAAGTATATGTAAATCGAACAATACTATTCGAATTCGCCTTATATTTAATAAAAGAATCGATAGTTATTTGTACATTGTAAATTGCATAAAGCGACTATCGAGCAAAATATATTGAATAAGCATTGAATAATTCACACAAGATTAGAGTAAGCGTTTTGTTTGTATCGCGTACCACAGGGTTAATAATAATGCGACCGCAAATCTAACCGCAAAGTAGGTGCGAGTTGTTGTCTGATTAAAACAGTTTTAGCATGGAATATACATATATTTGGATTGCGTAACTGCTCGACGAATAAACGGACCTCGTACTAGCGGCCTTGACTCGTTTACAGATTCAAAATACAATAATACCAAAATCTTATAATGGCAACAAGCACTTTTAATCTTTGACTTGTGACTTGTTTTCTTCCTTACTTGCAGATCTGGATAACACGGTGCAGTTAACAATAATATACTTTCCTCACTCTTTTCGGCCGTGAAAATCGTTACTCAGTGTTATTATTAGTATGCTATTACATG
>DWQQ01000697.1:0-10625 GCA_018244775.1 Oxynetra roscius flavomaculata
GTAGGTGCAGCCGTTGCAGCTCTGAGTGCATCTTTCAGCTTAATATTACCTTCTTTCCAGCTTTTGAAGAAAAATGGGCAGTGATTGTGAATATCGTAACTCGTAATCAACACGTTACTTAATGTGTTTTTTAGAATATCCTCTCCAAAATATTTATGAAGTACAAATTCAATATTTTTATGTGGGTATTGTGCGCAATTAAGCCAAGAAAATATTGATCTTCTCAAAAATGAAGATTTAAAAATATATGCTCCGTACTTTTGGTAAAGCTCGACTAAATCATTGGCTGAATATTGGGGATTTCCCCGTTCATCTTTTCTACATAATCCCGCTACAACAATTCCACCGGTTGAAGTACCTGCTATAAGATCAAAGATTTCAGCTATCGGTTTTCTTGTCCTTTGCTCTATTTCTGCTAGTATTATTGCTGGTATTATGCCTCTTATGCCTCCGCCGTCAACGGATAAAATGTATTTAATCAATTATAAACTTAGGTTAAGATTTAATTTTTCCGCTTAAAACCTGCAATTTAAACTCATCTAATTCTTCAGAAAGATTTTTTACCCTTTCCTCAAGTACTAACACTTTTTCCATTAAACCATATTCAATAAGTTTATCGTGAAATTGTACCCTTGAGTCTAACTTGGACAACCACCATATCAATGCTACTGTTTGGATTAATAACGTGATAATTACTGTAATTGGAATTTTTTGATTTTGCATGTTTCTCCTAACTGTGTAATAAAAATCTTCTAATAAACTCCTAAGAACCTCCTTCATCTACCGGCTCCTCTTTCATTAGTATATAACCAAATTCCTTTGCTTTTTTAAGCAAATTTTTGACTACTCTCTCTTTGTAAAGTGTTTCATAATAGTTCATTCCTTTTTCTACATACTCTTGTCCATATTTCAACATTTGATAAAAGATACATGCTAATTTCCTTGCTGTCGCAGTTATTGCTTTGGTGCTCCTAGCCTTTTTTCAGCCTTCTACTATATGCACCTATTGCACTTTTGCTTCTCAACACACAATGGGCAGCCATTCGAAAGGCATTCGCAGCGCGGTTAATAACTTTACGAGTTCCTGTTCCAACAATTTTTTCTCCTGTAATTTTATTAGCAGGGCTTAATCCAAGCCAGGAAGAAAAATGTTTTTCTGTTGGCCATTTATTGTGGTTTATACCTGTTTCCGAAATGATAGTTTGTACACTTAATACATCAAATCCTGGGACTTTAGTAAAATCTATCCCGGTTATTCGATTTAAATCTTCATCCGCAGCAAAATCTGGACCATTCTTCTGCTTCCGCTTTCGTATTTTATTCAACATCCTGTTCTCATTTGACTTTGCCTCAAATGTTTTATAGTAATTCTCTATACTTTTATCACATTCCGTTATTTGCTCTTGAGAAAAAGTATATGCTGCATATTCTTGTTTTAGTGCAAATAAGTGTTCTTCTCTATAGTCTCCTGTTAATGCTTTTGCTATAGTAGGCTTATCATTCTTCATGTTTGAATTTCTAAATTCAGCTAGTTTTTGGGGGTCTCTTTCTCCTTCAATTATTGCTTTAATAATTTTCATACCTGTTACACCGTTGATATCACTAATAACCTTGTGTAATTGAATATTCATTTGAATTAGCGCTTTTTGCATACGTTGAGTATGTTTAGCTGCATTTTCAATTAGATTAGCACGTTGTCTAACGTAACTACGCAATACACACATTTGATTATCCGGTCTAAATGATCCTTGAAGCAGTCCATAGCTGTGCAATTGTTGCAGCCATTGACAATCTTGAACATCAGACTTTCTACCAGGCACATTTTTGACATGTCGCGCATTTACTAATTTTACCTCAAATTTATATGATTCTAATATTTGAAATAAGGGAATCCAATATACTCCAGTTGACTCCATGGCCACAGTTCTAACCTGACACTTTTTTAACCACTTTGCTAAGTTGTGTAGATCTACTGTAAAGCACCCAAATTTTTGGATACGTTGTTCATCTCTTCCTTCAGGTACACATACATAATGTACAGTCGAGCCAATATCAATCCCTGATGCGTCAGGGTTTATTATTTTTAATTTACTTTTTGCTTCTGCCATATAAAATTCCTCCTATATTATTATGATAAGAAGCACTTCAGCTTGGGACGGTTAGGTTATACAATCTTCTAAACGAGGTAGTCCAGAAAGAACTCCATCAATGGCTTTACCGTTTCCCCCAAAACCATGCTTTCAAACGGGCATTTATAGCACCATTGATTGTTTCGGTTATAGCTGCAGAAGCGCTTCTTCGTAAAACTATATCCAAAAAACATAAAGTAAAAAGAAAGAGTTTCTTTTTGGTTTTACAGATTTCGTCTGTTCAGGCTTTCAACTACTTCTTGTTTCCAGTTACGAAATATTACTGCTCAGATTCGTGTTCCTTTTCAGCATTATAGAGCAAGTGTATAATTTCATCGTATGGTTTATCTTTATTGTGCCGTGATCTTAGTACAGCTACATCTCTTGGATTTTTTCCATCTTTATTTCTAATTGTAGGATTTGCACCTTTCTCCAATAAAAGCCTTATTATTTCTAAATCTCCTCGATATGCAGCATTGTGAAGTGCTGTACTTCCATACCCGTTGATAATATTTACATTAATTCCTTCGTCTATCAAAAACTTGACAACTTCTAAGCATCCTTCTCCTGCAGCATAATGTAATGTAGTAAGTTTAGAAATTTGCATATCTATATCTAATAAATTTTTTACTGAAAACTTCACAATTTCTAAGTTACAATTTTCAGATGCAATCCGCAGTATTGTTTTATAATTGTCTGTAGCTTTTGTTCTCATATAACAACAGGTAATAACAACACATACTACTGTTACTATAAACCACCAAAAATGTAGCTTATTTCTTGAGTCTCTATTCATATTTAATACTTTTTTCAACATTAAATATTTGTTTTACTTATTTTCTCTTAACGTTGATGCTGATAACACAGTGTGATAACCTGAACCATCTAATACGTGTTCTGCTCTGTCAATTATCCATTCACCGTCTATATCTTGATGAAATCCTAATAAACTAAGTTTCGCTTCTGCAAATAGTTCTGGATTACCAGGTATAGTGATATCTAACACTGCATTATTTCGCTTTAGTTGTTTTAACTTAGTATTTGCTGCACTTAGTGCTGATTCTACATTAGAGTAAAGCGTTTGTATAATATAACTTGGACTACCAGAGCCAACTGTTTCTGATATAGTTTCACCTCTTTCATAGCTATGCCATTTTGCAATCACTGAATTGTACCTACTTACGGTAAAATGCACTTTCCAATTCATCGTGTCTTGAGGTCTAATAGCTGTTGTTCCTAAAGCTTTTCCAGTTGCTGACTTTGCTTTGCCTTTTGAAATAAAAAGTATATATCCGCCAGCTAGTTTTGCCATTGCTCCGTATTCTATTGCTATTTTTGTTAATAAACTTATATCACTTTCTTCTACTTGGTTAATATGTGGAATCAACATATTTTCAAATTCTTCTGCAACTCTGCATCTATATCCGTGCTTTTCTGCTATTTCCTTAATCAAGTTACCTAGAGTAATTTGATGCCATTCTTTAGATACTTTCTCTTTTAATGACAGTCTTAAATTTGTTGCATGGGCTTTGATTAGCAGAGTTTTAGGTGGGTCTTGTATCGTAACTTCGTTGACTATATATATACCCATAGGTACTACTCCAGTTTCTCTGTAACCCAAAGCGATATTCAATTCATTCGGAATATTTATGTTTTCATCCCTGTAATCAACATGTACTTCAACTACATCATCTATTGTTCCTGATTCATCGTTAAGGCGCAATGATATAACTCTATCTCCAATTGATTCACATTTATCTATTATAAAATCTGGCTGCATTTATTCCCACACCTTTAATTTTGACTTTTGTACTGTTTTCTGGATAGTAGGGAGCTTTATCTTTAATCCTGCAGGCAAAAAGCTCCCGTATTCTGCCAAACCTAAGTTTTCTGTTAGTACTAATTCCACTACTCCATCCGTAAATCCGTAATGTTTCCAGCAAATCAAGTCTAGCATTTCTCCTTCTTTGGTTAAGTAATATATAGTCATCTATAGCTTTTTAAACTCAAACTAAATTCAACTTTTCTTGGTAGTCCATTAGGTAAAAAATACATCTGCTTTTCTTCTAACCTAGTAATTACGAATTGTCCTAAAATATTACCTAAACTATCTACTAAAATATGTGGTTTTTCAGCTTCTTTCATACTCTTTAATTGATTTAGCCCGTTGAGATTATACAGATAAATCATTCCTTCTAAATCTATATTTTCTACACCTTGACCGATATTTTGTAATAGTGGAATATTTTCAATGCACTCAATCGTGCTCCAACGATTTTCTCTGCTATACTTTAAACTTGTGGGAGCAAACTTATACGGACCAAGAGATAGCATCAATAAAATGTCTCTACCGTATCAAATAAAACATCACGTGACTTTTCTCTTATCCTTTTTATTACTTCATCTGCAAGACTACGAACATCTTGGTTAGGTTCTGCTTTAATGCTGATAGTGTAATTATTAGTGATGTTCTGAGTTTTATTTTGTTCTTTATTTTCAAACTTACTCCTTGCAAAATCTGCAAATATCTTATCGCTCTCTGTCTCCTCAATAAGGCTTTTGACTCTGAAGCTATTTTTATTTCTCTTTGAAAATTCTTTAATTATACTGTTACCTAGCACAGGATTTCCACTGTTGAGAATATTACTCTTTATGGGAGTATGGACTGCTTTTATTTCAGTTTTTCTTTTTTCAAATTCTTTCAGTGTGCTATTTTCCAATACTTTTCCAAATACACTTTCCCCTATCCATGAAAAAGCTTTTCCTATAGGTTCAATGAGTGATGTCCACAAGCTAGAGAAAAAGTCTTTTACCTTTTGCCAGTTAGCTATAACAAGAGCTGCACCAGTAACAAGTCCAGCAACTAAAAGTCCTATAGGGTTACTCATTACAGCGAGCGTTATTGCTCTTAGCCCTGTTATTACTGCAGGAAAAGCTGTAGCCGATAAAAATGAAAATACTCCAAGTAGGTTTGCTTTCAGACCAAAAATCGTACTTCCTAGCAATGTAAATCCGTATCCTAGTCCTACTGCTGCAATTTTTAAACTTATCAAAGCTGCTAGAGTACCCATGATTGCTGTAGTTAAGGTTGGATATTTTTCTGCAAATAAAGCTATGCTCCTAGTTTTTTCTTGTAAAAATTCAGTTATAGATTTTAAAGTAGGTAGCATCACTGAGCCCAGATTCATGCCAACTTCAGCTATTACGTTGCGAAGGAGTCGTAATTTATTGGCAGTAGTGTCTGCACGATTTTTGAATTCTTTTTGCAGAGAGCTTCCGTACTTTTCTGTATTAGCCAATAACTTTATTGCATCTTCATATTTGTTAAAACTTCCAGCTAATAATGCAATATCATCTTGATATTCCTGACCGAAAAGTTTCATAAGGATTGTAGAACGTTCCTGGTTATCCATTTTTTTAGAGTTTGAAAAAAGTAGAGTAATGCTTCTTCGCCGTTTTCGCTTATTCTTTGTACTATTTCTTCTGCAGTTATTCCCATTTGCTCTAATGCTGCTTTAAAATCCCCTCCTTGTTCTTCAGCAGTCTGAAGTTTACTAAGTAGAGCATTTATAGCAGTTGCAGCTTTTTCAGGTGTTTTACCTAAGCTAATGAAAGCATTTGCTAAACTACTTGTTTTCTCGATATCCAAACCAAACTGCTTTGCAGTACCACCAACTATTGCTAGAGCTTCAACCATATCTCTTGCTTTAGCAGCAGTGTTATCTGATAAGTGGTTGATCACATTACCAACATGTTCCATTCTACTAACATCAATTCCATAAACGTTAGAGAGTTTAGCTATAGAATCACCTGCTTGCTCTGCAGAAATATTAAATGCTGTAGACATTTTTGCCACTGTTTCTGTAAACATAAAAAGATCTTCTTTCTTGATACCAAGTTGACCACCACTTGCAGCTATTTGTGCCAGTTCTGCGGCTGATAATGGTATAGTACGTGACATCTCTTTTAACTTTTTTGCAAATTTATCAGCTTCCTTTGTCTTTTCATCAAAATCAACTACTTTTGTAACATCAGCCATAGCACTTTCAAAGTCAATCGCAACTTTAACTGGAGCTGCAAGCGTTAGCCCTAGCCCAATAGTCTCTATAATTTGTGACTTAAAATGTGCTTTACTTGCTAAAAAACTTTGGTGACTACGTATTGCAGACCCAAGCTTACCATACTTACCTTTTAGTACTTCAATAGAAGAACCAAGTTTATATTGGTCACTTACTAATGACTTAATATTTCTTCCACTTTTTCTTACTTCTTCATTAAATGAATGCAAAGCATCTCTTTTTTTCAAATATGCTTCTTTTGCTTTTGTTGCAGAAAACTTAGCTTTATCAAACTCAGCTTTTAAAGTTTTGCTTGGTTTCTCTATTGCTTTCATTTGTTTAGCTAAAGATTTTACCTGATCCTCAAAACCTTTCCATGACCTTCTGCTAGTTAAAACATCACTACCCAACTGCTTAAACTTTGATACTGATTTTAAAGATGAATCAAGCTTTCTTATATTCTCACCAAGACGGGTAAGTTGACTACTGCTTCCCTTTATTACAGTATTAAAACTGTCATCAAGTACCGCACCTATTTTTATCGATAATACTGACATTTGAACTCCCTAGCTAATTTGCTCCATAAAATAAACTCACTAATCTCCATATCAAGAATGTGCTCAACTCCACCACCTATGATAGAGCCAAGCACTAGTATTTCTAATCTCAAGTTTTTTGGATAATCGGTGAAAAAAAATCCTTTAATACCTCTTGAATTTTCACATAATCAGCAATATCTAACTCTTCAATTGCTTCTTTTGCAACTGATGTCAAATTTGCAGTTAAAGTTACTTCTTTACTAAGGTCACTACCATTAAGTCTCTCAATAGCTAGATAATCTCTAACTTTTGGACGTCTAACGGTAAGTTCTGAGACAGAAATTCCATCAACTGTAATTGGGTTGTTTAGTGTTATAGTTTGCATATTCCTCCTTAAAAAGTTAATTAAATAAAAGTCTGTTTGGCTTTTACATAACTAATTTTTTTTACTATAGTTTTTGTATTTGATTGAAGAGGCAACCTAATATAAAAGTTGTAGTAGGGCTTATTTCTTTTCAACTTGAATTAATTCTTGAACTTCATCGACAGAAAGACCTGTACACTTGACAATAGTGTTAATATCAACATTATTAGTCAACATCGCTTTTGCAACTTCAATCTTTCCTTCAATCTTTCCTTCAATCTTTCCTTCTTTTTTTGCATCATCAAGTTTTTGAGCGAGGACAGCCTGTTCATCACGAATACGCTTGGTCTCCTGTTCATATGCTATAAACTCTTTTTCTGACCAGTTAAACCTGTTTAGCTCTTCATACGCTTTTTTGATTATTACGTCACTTCCTGTTATCCTTTCCAATTCTTCTTCACTTGTTTCATCAGCGTACTTAAAAAAATATACCCACTTCTCAACTATATTTAAAAGCTGATCTTCTTTAGTTTTGGAAAATTTAGGCAACTCAATAAATACAAAGTAAAAATCTTTTAGATCGTGCTCATTAGTATCTTCATCGCGAATAGTGTGCTTTGATTTATACTCAGACTTATCAGGAAACAGTATACAATCTGCTATAGCAATAAAGATAATTTCCTTAAGGTCATGATATTGATCACCCTTGTCAGCTTGTCTTGAATAGGCTTTAGCAGCATAGTACTGAGCTCGTTTTTCAAAGCCTTTGGTTTTAGCGACCTGCATCTCAATTATCCATTGCACTCCTGTTGAATCTCTACATAGCACATCAACAATACTTTGTTTTTTAGATGCAATATCAGGATCTTGAATAGTACTTAAAAATTCTATATCCTGTATTGCATTTTTGCCAGTAAAGCTCAAAATATCATTTAGAAAGTGAATGAGGATATCTTTATTCTTTTCTGTACCAAAGATACGGCGAAATGCTATATCATTCTTAGGGTCGAGAAATTTAGATAAAGCCATAGCAAAAATGCCTAAAAAACGTTAATAATTATACAGTATTATTAGTAATTTTTCAATAAAAAAGTGAAAAGGCATCCATCTATTCCATTAAATCCCTAGAATTGTTTGTAGCAAGGCCATCTGATCAACACCATTTATCTTTCTAATCATATTTTCAGCATCGATTTCTATTAATTCATTACCACCTATAGTAAGTTTATAGTAATGAGCAGCTACAGTACACTTCAGCGTTGCTTTTTCAGCAGGTTTCCAGCTACCAAAATCAAATTCTCTGAATATTCCCCTGAGATTGATTACTACAGCTTCAATATCGTTACTACCACTCCCTTGCATTCCACCACGGAGCGTCAAAGCTACTGAATTCCCATCTATCAAACCGAAAAGCCTAAATAGTTCTGAATCATACTCTGCAAAAGTAAAATCAGCTTCAAGCTTTTCCATGCCCATATCAATGCTAATTGGTATGTCCATACCCCCTGCACGGTATTCTTCTGTTTTGATAGTGAGCTTCGGCAAGGTTATTTCATCTATTTTTCCTGCATAACCACGACCATCTACGAATACATTAAAATTCTTTAAAATCTTCGGTAACATCTCTTTCTACCATTTTTATAATATTGTACCACTCACAAGATGTGACCTGAAAGTAATCTGTTCTGCTGGATATGGTGGTGTAAACTCAAAATCAAAATATACTTTTCCACTTGCAATGTTTGCAGGTGTGTTGAGTTCTGGTGTTGCATAACATTTTCCGCTAATAATCGCTCCTTGCGCTTTTAAATTGGCCAAATAAGAATTTACCCCCTCAATTACATCATCTATGTAAGTTTTGGTAATATTGCGATCAACTGTCCATAGATGAGCTCGCAACAGACTATCGTTGATTAAATCTGCAGTTCTTCTCACTGATAGAAAAGCCCACTTAGGATCACTTGAGCAAGTTCTATTTCCCCAAAGCCTGTAGCCATTTTGATGAATTATTGTTGTTACTTCATTTTCATTTAAATGGTTTGCTCTACAATTTGTATTACCGAGCGTAAAATCAATAGGCCTGCTTGTGCCAACAATACCATTTATTTCTTTATTTGAAGGTGAATGCCAGAAGCCTTGTTCGCTGTCTATTTTAGCTATTAAACCTGCTACAAATGGGCTTGCCGGTTTTTCTTCCCCTTCAAATACTTTAACCCACGGATCAACAACATAAACTCTTGAGCTGCCTACACTTTTTCTCCACTTGATTGCTTCTTCATCATTGGTATTTGGTCCATCTGCTACTATTATGCTTCTCAGCTTTTCTGCTATAGGAATTAATGCTGAAACTACTGGATTTTTGCCATCTTCTGGGAGTTGGTGAGTAAATTGAGGTGCAATTAATATTCTTGGAGCAACATGAACTATACTTTCACTGCTGAGGAATGCCTCTATCCCTTGATACTCTCCAGTCTCTTTATCAACACCGCCAATTATATTCTTCAGCGTCTCTTCTTCTTTTAATTTTGGATCACTTTCTTTAACTCGAATAACTACTACTGTTGCACCAATCTGGGAAAATATTCCATTTACTGCAGAAGGTAAACTGCCACTCTTTCCAAGCTTTGCTGCTTCTTTTAAGCTTCCTGCTATTAATACTGGTCTATTCAGCGGAAATTTTTGCTCATCAGCTTCAGGTGCAGTACCGATTACTCCTATCACTGATGATTTAGTTGTACGTACTGCTCTTGCTCCTGAGGTTACCTCAATAACATTTACTCCGTGCAAAAATTCTTCAGCCATTTCTTTGTATTTTTTTCCTGAAATCATCGAGCAAAGTCTGTAGCTCATTTTCACTCTTGGCTTCTTCAATCTTTCTCTTGACTAAATCTTCAAGCTCTTCACATTTCATTATTTCTTTTACTGCTTTTTTCACTTTTTCCTCGATTATCTTTGCCATTTCAATAACTGTAATACCACGGACTTTTGCTAATGGCTCTATAATTTCCGCATCCTTTTCATTCATAGATTCTGGTGCTGCTAAAATGTTCTCTGCGGCTTTCGCTTGAATCTCATAAGATTTAGCTTTTTGGTGAGAATGCCCTGCGTATTGGTGAGTATAGCTATCATAATGAGCACGAAGATTAGAAAGTGCAGAAAACTTCGCATTTTGCAGTAACTCCAATTCAATGTCTTCTTGATTTCGCTGAGCAATTTCTCCTCCCTCTGTTAAACAATAACTTTTTTGCCAATCAAAATTCTTTGGCGCCTCGTACCAATCATTTCCAGCTGGCTTGTTTTCAAGTGTTGTTGTTTCAATCTGCTTGTGGTTTTCAAAACGTATATAAATAGTCATAAATTCCTCCTCATTGCCATATTTGATTAGTTCGTTCTAATCCTGGACATTGCCAAGCTTTTAGCGTTCTCTCCACATCTACTTCAAGTCCTGTAGTTAGAACATTGCTACGTATGTTATAAATCCCCCACTGAATAAATTGACCATAGTTGTGTACATAATTTGATGCAAGCATACCTT
>DWQQ01000698.1:0-10624 GCA_018244775.1 Oxynetra roscius flavomaculata
TTGTATATCTGTTTTGTCAGTCTTTCATCACCCATTCTTTCTAAATGTCCGAACCAACGGAGCATTCCCTTCCTCATGTTCTTCCTCCAAGTATAATGCATTTTGGTATAAATGAAATAAAATTACCATATCACGATTTAGAAGAGAGGAATCGAGTTCCATTGCATTTATTTATACGCGCTCCTAGCTCTGTTGTTATGGCGTGTGGTAAATAATATGTAAAATAAGTAAAGCATATGACGACCACCTTTGGGTAAAGGTTAATAAGTACTACCTTGACTTGGATTAGAAAGCACATGTATTTGTGAATCGAATTTATATACAAAAAACCAAAATGGTGGCAACCCTACATAACATCTTCGCGCATGATTGTCACCGCGCCCTTAAGCAGGTCCTTAACTGGGGAAGTGCTGTGACAACTCCAACATATCAAATACATTTATCTTCACCCTTATTTTTAAACCATAAGGCTTAAAATGCTTTGAATGGCAGTGTTGTTAGAGCATTATGAGGGCAAGCACTTGAGCGCTCGCGCGGTTCAGAAATAATTGTCCCTTGTATACAAGGTGAAGTCTTTTCACGGTTGATAAAGATGTCGGCGACGCCTGAAGTGGACTTATAACCTCTAACTAATATTCTATTATATTTTGCTGCCTCGTAAAAAGTTGCATTAATAATAATTATTAATAATAAATTACAAATATTAAATTTCAAAGAGAGCCTATATATATACATATAAGAAGAAGCAGCAGTTTTTAATACATTTCGAATAATCAGAAAGCATGCGCCGTAACTGTTTGGCTAAAAGCCCGGAATCAGGATTCTTTTACCAGTGAAATACCTAGACAGAATACTAGAACCACGGAAAAAAATAATATTAGCTAACTTATAGTGAGTTCTTAGCGTATGTATGAAATTTTTGAGTTCAATGTTTTGTATCAGCCTTCGTACCATGTAATCGTGTCATGGTGAAATGAAGAAGAAAATAATTGATATAGATTACCCATAGATTTTTCCTATTATATTATAGTTAGATAACTACTATAAATAAAAAATTAGGTACGAGGTTCAGTAAGCTTATAAGCAGGTACTTCTTATTAAATCTGTCCGGAAGCTTTTAGATGCACCATACTCACTTACAATCGAAGTGCTGATCAAAACGAACGCCATAGACCAAATCACGACCAAATGAAATCATAACTCAATCAATTTGTTCAGCTATCTCTGAAACCGGTTCAATCCGGTTATAAATGGATCAAAGCGGCGCATTCCAGCTTGTAATAACTGCGAATTATCGTCTTGCCAACATAAAAAAGCCTTTATAAAGAAAATTATGACACTTAAAGCCACTACATAGAGCTTAAATTTGATCGTGAGTTCGCCAAATGGAGGAATAACCAAATTGGACGCAGAATGTCAACAAATCGTTTTTACAAAGTTATATTTCAACATCTCTAAATTTTACGTAGCTCTTATTATAACGATATAAGATTTAAAATCAATTGTCAAATCACATTGGACGGTGTAAATAAAAATTGGTTTAATACGACAACAATAGGTAGCCATATTGGATTGTTGCGGGTTAGAAGGGAGCCCGGCCCGGGCGATAGAATACAACTCTTTTAATATAGCGAGCAGGCAGGCGTCTGTCTCGATATTCAAGTGATTTAATTATGTTGGTAGGCGTTATGTCACAGCGCTTGGAAAATGACAAAAAAAAAACGTTGAATTTTTTGTAGCTCCGGACCATATTACATAATATGTGACAACCTCTTTGTTAGACATTCATAAAAAATCGCAAAACTCGTGTGATTGCCTAATGATTTAATGAAAACTGTAACTATATAAAAAATACAGTGTAACTTTACAAAAAAAAACCAGAAAATTTGCGGAATATTTGTGATTTATATGTTACTTTAAATCTTTCCTAGAAATTTTGGCGGGATTAGAATTGTTTAAAATAAGGTTTTCTTTGAT
The DNA here is from genome assembly GCA_018244775.1 of Oxynetra roscius flavomaculata. Classification (NCBI taxonomy): domain Eukaryota; kingdom Metazoa; phylum Arthropoda; class Insecta; order Lepidoptera; family Hesperiidae; genus Oxynetra; species Oxynetra roscius. The sequence continues at coordinate 1,978 of DWQQ01000698.1, forward strand.
CCTGCAGCCTCAATAAGCATCGATGACTGCTCTTCTGAGATATGATCGTTTAACCTCACAAAATCAGTTCAGACTCAGTTGTTGGTTCATGCCCCTGATTGCCTTAATTTTAAAGAATACAACTCTAATTTTGACGGGAATTTGTTATGTGACTCATAGATAATGTTAATTTTTTTTTATTTTAATCAATAACAAAATTTCTGTATTTCATCAAGCAATCAATAATAATCATTTAACAGACCAAATTTTTTATTAAAATTAATTGTAGCATATATTAACAACAACAGCAGTTATCATAATGAACAAATAAAGAAATATAAATATTGTTTATGCTCTGACAGAGCCAAAGACTAGCACTCAGACGGAACCTGAAAAAAGGAATTTACATATTGCTTCCCTTTGGCATATCACCGCAGCGTTTACTCCCGGTAGGTGGTGCTATTGATCTGGTCGTCGGTTTTTTCTGGAAGCTTCGACACTGCCGGGCTTAGTGCCATGTAATTACATTGCCTTTTGTCATATGTCCGTACATGGCCAATTACGCCGTCTGCGACGTATTTAGGACCCTTTTATCTCCTTTATTATCGTGTTGTAGGTTGCTTTTTTATTTATCACATTTTTTTTGAAGATTTGACGTGGATTCCAGGCTTTGTCTACATAAACACTTCATAAACGATTTCTAAAAGAAAATTGTCAATATGCGGTTGCATTTTTTGTCTGTTAGTTCAGAACGCCGTTATTTAGAAACTAGAAAGATTTATTCGGTGAAGTGGAACTGATGAAGAATACTACAATATCCCACCAGAATTCCCCAGTGATAAATATTTCTATTACCATAGTTCCGCGACTATGTATAAACAAATTTAAATTAACGATTCTAATTATTAAGAAAAATATACTATCGAAATGTATTTTTGTTCTTCTTGTTAAGGCCATTTAGAAACATGTCATATAATTTATCTACTTTGTTACAAAACAAAACTACTTCCAACCAAAAGCTATGAATGAATTTAACAAAAGCATATCAACCCAATAAAATCACAAGTGAATGATAAAACGGATTCTCACCATCGCGAAAGAGGGTACACAAACACAATTATACCCATACAAGTGACCCTTAAACACCCCAAAATGAACTGCAATCAAGTATATACACAATTTAACGGACCGAATCAACTGATTCTCCTCACCCTCGTCTCCCCGAATCATATGATTGTCTATGATTGTTATGTCATAGACAATGCGAGGGTAATGAAAGTTATTACTGTTTGTTTAGGTTGAATTAATTAAAAAATAAATATTTTTACGAAATCTCCTCACGCGGTCACCCGATCCCAATTTAGGCAGTCTCCACGCTATGATAATGAACGGCAGACAAACTACATTTACTTACATATATTCTAGTTAAATAATAAAATTTAAATTAATGACATGCATATCAAATATGATAAATGCAAATAAAAGACATAGATATAGTGTTCTAGAATATGCGAGTAGGAGAGGAAATATGTATGTTCCGTTTAACATATAATCACAATTAAATATAGCTTTTAAAGCAAATTCGGTAATTTTTACAAAAACATTAATTCTAATAATTTCTAAATTTTTCTAACATTTCATTTCAAGCGTTGAAATAAATATCAGGTAACAAATAGTAATTAATATGATAATACAAATAAGAAACTTTATTATTAAATAATTTTTTTTAAGTAAATTATGTTTTATATCCCGTAAAATCTTTTTGTTGGCAGAACGTTTAGAGGCACGTGCTGGCCATTATGTTAATTGAATGCCAAAAAACCAAACTGGGATGTCAAACAATAGACATTTAGGCGGGAAATTGTTCGCGAATTTCGGTACGTTTTAACCAACGTGTGAACGCTTGGCGGGCGATTTATCGACGTAATTAGGTTTGTTATGTGTTGTTATAATACTTTACAACCAATTAGACACTGTTCTCTCATTAATGGGTATCATTTGAAATGATACAACAATTAAAATATCAAATTCTGTTGCGTAATTACCTTGCGAGATTCAAGTAAGTGATCGAAGTGAAATTGTTTATCGGCGTTGAAAGAGAATTTAGTACGGTTAAAAACTAAATCATATCTCGTATATATAAATATTTAGATATATTCAAATGCTGAATATTAATAATATCATATAAAAAAAAATTACGTAAATTTTAGATATTTCTCTATTCAATTGTATTCCTTTTTTCGTATACGCCTCAATTACTAAATTAAGTCTCAGTTACTAAATCTAGTATTAGTCGTGTTGGCGTTTTCGCCCTAAAACCCTAAGAAATTTTTATATTTGTATGACAGTACAGTTAAATGTGGCGATATTATTTTATTTATAGAACGTTTTATTCGCTCATATTTGTGCAAATGATTGATTTTGATTTCAAATTCGGACTTTATATTACGGTAGTATTAAGAATTATAGTAATATTTTAATGATCTTTTGTATGCAAGATCTTAGAGCGAACAAATCATATAGATATCTATATACATAAGTCCTACTATAGTGGAGGGTGCTGAGACATTGAAAGTAACATTACAAATATTTATCGAAAAATTTAATGAATTAGAGCCAAGAGTGCTATCAGGTCCCACAGAAGACCAGAGCAATGGTATGCCTTGATGCGGAGATTTAGCTCTAGCACGGGTGACTTCTTAGCATCTCCCGTTCGCTAAAGGCGCTTACACAATATCAGGACAAAAAGTACAATATCAATAAAACCATACGTAAACTTGAGAAAAAATTTATTCAACGTACAATTATGAGCTTAAAAGCTACTTATATTATTATTGAAGTGTTACATACAACATAAGTAAGTGTTATTTCTATCATCAATAAATTTTCATGTTCGAGAACATTCGGAAAACAAGATGGCGTTCGACCACTTCCTTAATGGTTCAAGTTATACCGGTGACTGTGTATGGCGCGAGTTATAAGCGATCGCGAGTATCTCTCACAAGCGTATCCGTTTTTTTAACAGTTTAAAGCCATATAAAATCTGATGTACCTGAAACGGTAATGGAGCAGTGCGGTAGAATCCGCGCCACGGTTGTGGTCGGAAGCTCTCTCTAGTCACCGGTAGAGATCTATACGCTATCGTATGGAGTTAATAATGAGATAATAAACCAAATATTTAACTAAACGGGACATGTCTATAGTTTACTATCAAGAATTTTCTAGAACGATTGTCATTTAGACGTCGTTTGCGTTAAAATCCTCATAATTTGTATAAATTCTAACCCACTACACCTAACATAAGATACATTAAACTATTTTTGTTTAAAAAGTGTAAAATTATTAGTGTAACTATTTGTGTAAAAAAAGTGATTTTCGTTAATACAATTACACACATATAGACATGCTATTTAATTATAGTAAAAATGATTCAATTTAAGACTAATCGCAGTTTAATCAATCGTTTATTAAATCGCCGTTAAACTTTAATTATACATGCATACAATTTTCTATGAAGTTCTAATCAAATACAGAATCTGAAGATTAGTTTCGCTTTGATTAATCTCGCACAAACAAAATGTTAATTTTATTTTCGCTCATTCTTGAGCTCTGACTGAGATATGTAAATAAAATTTCGATATAGATACATATATATGATCACACCTATTTCCAATAAGAGTAGGCAGAGAACTAAGGTTATCCTTGGGCAAAGGTTATGTAACAATATGACGACTTTCGTCGCTTTTGAATAAAAAAAAATTTTTTTTTCAACTGTCACTAAATAAGATTTTTTATAATATAGCTTAATTATATTATTGTACAACATTTTTTTGTATCATTAATTAATTTATTATACACAAACTAATATTATATCGAACGCGTAATTATTGAATACTTCATTTCACTATACAACACGACTATTAATAACATTATTTTAATAAACAATAAACTGCTGAATACTTCATAAGACTACCACGTGGGCTTCCCAACAGACTGATTCACCAACAAATGTATTGAGCAACGTCCCTTCTGTGATTCCCAATGGAAAACAATCACTCGTATCTCGGCATCTCCTCTGTCAATTAACATTACATTATGTCACATTACGTTACATTTCATTGTATTACCGTGCATTACGTTGTTTACATTACGTTACATTCCATTGTATTACCGTGCATTCACATTACGTTACATTCCATTGTATTACCGTGCATTAGGATGTTAAAAGGTACCTTAGTGTTACAGTTCATTTATATTGTGAGGATGCATGGATGTATTACGCGAGGTGTTTTCTGTATGGTTTTTATCCCCTCCATTCGCGTTGTCGGCTTGTCAAAAATATGCAAATCAAATCATGCGCGTCATCAACAAATCATCAAGTCATCAAATTATCATCATTACATCACACTGTTAAATGAATGATTTATTAAGAAAAATATTTTTGTTTTTGTTTTCAGAACTTCGCATCGTATCTCTAAATTGATGATTAAATATATGTGTAGTTCAATCAATTGGAGACAGTTTCTCGTTTCTCAGATTCTAAATCAAGTACCTAAGCATATGACTTTTAAACAAACACTGAAACAATTATCATACCAGACATAATAACATACATGCATATTTTTATTGAGCTATTTCTAAAATCTTAATTAAATAAATTTGATGATCGTGATAATAATTGAAATTCGGAAAACAAAATTTACTTTATGTGAAAACAATTTGAAAACAATATAACTAAATTTATGTATTACATCGAATATTACCATTAACTATTCCAATAATATTAAACATTGTTACGAGTATATTTACAAAATATTTTGTATCAAATGAGCGCGACAATTGAATTTGACAAATTTGTCAAGAATTGTCACATTTGCCAAGTGTTGACATTTGTCAAGTGTTGACAAATTTGTCTCATTTTTCGTATACTATCATGTTTATTAACAATCAATGATATTTAATTAACACTACAATCTACGTAGAAATTGCTTATTTAGCAATGAGCTGATACGATCCTATCCTATAAAATTGCAAGGGAACGAAATGTTTGAACGAACGACAAAAGAGCGCGGGGAAACATTTTTATAAACCGGCGACTGAGCGAATGAGTTCAGGTCAAATTAATATTACCTGCGGTTTATGCATACGGTACTTTATATACTTGGACACAGCACAAACAAATTATTACACAGACTAGCTTCATTACGTTTGACTAGATAAACAAATTTCTTATTATATTAAATATTAATTAATTAAAAAAATAAATAAAAATAAATAAATAACCGTCACGCCAAGTCCCTAGCGGGGTAGGCAGAGAGCACGGAGTGCCAAACATCTCTGTCCTTGCAAACGTGACGTGCTTCGTCTACATTCATCATTTAATTAATTAAATATTATTATTATTATTGCACGAACACCTTTATTTGTAACATATATTCCGAGGTATATAGAAAATAATTTATTATATTTTTTATTGGTTGTAACTTTTTTATTTACGAACGTATCGATAAAATAACTTAAATCGCGCATACAGAATATATAATAGGTGAATGTAGAATATAGTATAGTATTATATTCAAAATAACCGTTATTAAGGACCGTTGATTGCTATTTGAAATCACTATATATATACTTATAATTCACCGTACCTATATTATTAATATCGATATCAATTAACTAAGCGACCCCATCTCTAGTGTGTCTAAGTATTGTTGGATGTGTAGTGTTGTGTGTATGTCGACTCGCCGACGATATCGATGTCGCTGTCGCTGTGCTCCGTATCCGAGTCTGATGTGTGGGTTGTCGATATCCTCGAGTCGTCCTGAGAAAAGTTTATGATTAAGAATAATAAAGGGGATGAAATTTGTTAATTGGTTAAAGACTACTGCAACAAAAAAATTATATATATATATATACACATATAGATGAAGGTGGTCCTGATGAAGGTGGATTATAGATGTTTATGGGGGGCAGTGGCTACTTGTGATTGTCGTATGCCTAATTGCTATTTTCGTAATAAAAAAAATACCTTTTTGCATTCAGAATGTTGTGGTATATGTTTGGTTGTGAAGTCCACTGCTGCGGTACCTGTGACAAAAGTTACTGTTTTGAATCTTAAATTAAATTAAAACAAACGACATTTTTTTATTATTTAATTATACTACTAAAACAACGGAAGAAAATAGAACCTATTAATGAACGTTTTAACAAATGTCACTATGACAGTGACACGTCATAATGACAATTGACAGCTGTCACCCAAATGTTTTATGGAAAGAAAGAAATAATATCTTAGTACTAAATACATCTAAATAAAAACTCATGCCTAAAATAGCGAAATTCTAAAAAAATTTATACATTATAGTTTACACAGTATCTGTCACATAATTGTATTACTTGTGGAATGTTTTCTATTGATATGTCCGTTTGACGATATCAGAGAGTGACGTCATCAATCAATTAAGTTTATTGCGGTAGGCACGATGAATTCTATTTCATTATAATTTTATGATATTTGATTATCATATCAGACAAGAGCTTTAATTGCTTAGCAAATTTACACATCCCTTCCATTCAGGGAATCTGCGTGTTCGAAATCCTAGCATGTAACTCTTCGTTTAAAAAGTAATGTGTTTGAAAATATAAAAATTCGCTGGCCATAGTGAGGTAGTTATAGATCGTGAGAAAACCTTCACATCGTAGAGTTTTTCATAATGTTTTTAAAGCATCTGAATCTACCAATCCTCAATTGCTGAGTGTGATAAATCGGGGTCCTACACTGTCTCAGCTTAAACTCCTGTCCCCTTACCAAGGGCTCTAAGGATCATTCTGATCGACATAACTCATAGGTATACCTAGATTCTAAAGATATTGCTGGAGAGATGTCAGATAATTAGGGTGCATTACTGAATATACTTATATATTCGCACATTCAGATATCAAAAAGATGCTCACAGTTTATATGCAATTTTTCCGGTCTCTAAAAACCAACACGCCGTCATATTTATAACAGCTTCGTTCGTCTTGTGTGTATGTCTTGTCTGTACTTATTCTACGTTGGCATATTGCAAACGAAATGGATTTAACTCCATTTACAGCATAATAGCACTTAATGGAACACAATTTGGTGTATTTTGCCTGTAGCATTCGCCCGCGAACGCCCCGCATTAAATCTTTAACTGTTTCAATTACAAATTGAATCTTATCTTTGAACATTTAGAGTTGATAATGCTTTGGCGCAAAATTCGAAGAAGGTCCGTCGTCATGGCAACGCAGACGTCGCCATCTTGTCTTCGTAATTGAATTAGGGAACGTCTTGAGTTGTGGCGCGAAAGCGGCGATTCGAAATTCAATTTGCTCGCCTTTGAGGTTTGCTCGCTCAATTATTATTCGACTCTTCGAGTTTTCCAACTGGCGACACCGAGCACATTATGTGCTATGGTTTTTTTTATAATACCCATATAGTAATAGTTAGGTGAATATAATAAAGTATGTTTATTAATATAAATGATGGTTGATAATTTTGTACATAATATTGTGGACGTTCATAATTATCGTTTCCTTCTTTCAGGCAGACATTTCAGGGACATTTCAGACATTTCATTTTCATAGATTTTTATCGATACATTCTTTAAAAAGTTATATTATAGAACTATTATAGTCTATTGAGATTTCTATCAAGTGGCGCTGTATGGTGCAGTTGGCTCCAGCAACAATAACAATACAGTCATGATTTTAATCACTTTTATACATACCACAGCCCGAAATATTAGTTCGACAGAAACAAACGTGTCATTGAACTTGTATCATATTCCAACACAACCAAAGCTTTAGTCGCCTCTATATTATGCGACTAATTAAAAATGTCTCTCATTGCGTCGACGTACAACAGAGAATGGAGTCTTTCTAACTTGGTGTTGTTTTGCGATTAAAATTATTACACAAACGCCAAAGGTATTTCATTGCGCAGTTATCTCCTGAACGCCGATGATAAAGTTAATTGAGTTTTATTAAGATCGATACGACCGACGGCCATAGCAATGGCGGCGGATGAAGAGGCGGAAAGCGGAATAATAATATATTTATAAATCCCACTTATTCCATATTATGGGCATAAAAAAACCTGTTCAGGTTGCCATGCCTCGAGTCACTGGACTTTTGCCTGTCTATTCAAATAAAAAATAAAACGTTGTGTATGCTGCTTTTTTTGCTCCAAGTCTTATTTGATGAAGGAATAAAGTCAAAACATATCGAGGATAATTGTTTATAACAAGACCATATTACTGATTGATTAATAATCACTATCCAATCATGTTATAATACGGGCCATTTACAAATATCTTATAAATTTATTATTTGAGATAGAAATTAAGTTCAGAAACTAAACCCCGGGTACTGTTATATTACGCTGGAAACAAAAATGAAACAAGAAATCATTCTCGTCCGATGCTATTTCATTAGCTATACAATATTTATCGTATAATAATATTTAAAAAAAACCTATCAATATTTCCCGACTCGTCGTATTCATCGTTTAGTGTATAAAATTAAATAAAAACCCTTCATGCCAGGTCCCTAGCGGGGTAGGCAGAGAGCACCGAGTACCAAATATCCCTGTCCTTGCAAACCTGACGTGCTTACCTGACGTGACGTATTTCAATGTATTCAA
>DWQQ01000699.1:0-10623 GCA_018244775.1 Oxynetra roscius flavomaculata
ATGAATGTAGATGAAGCACGTCAGGTTTGTAAGGACAGAGATGTTTGGCACTCCGTGCTCTCTGCCTACTCCGCTAGGGACCTAGCGTGACGGTTATTTATTTTATTTATTTATTTATATAAGGATACTTATATAAGCATACATATATAAGTAAACATATATAAGTAAACATATATAAGTATACGCCTATAAGTATAAGTATATAATGTTGGAAGCTGACATATCAATATGGACTTAGAACGTAACACGTTCACCCAGTTTACGACGGCAGTTACGAGAGACCGTTGTCCACGACGTAAACTAACTGTTTAAGTTAAGCACAGTTCGATGTTGATCTTGAACGATTTTGCGATGAAACGGTGATTTCGTGTATTCAGGTTTGGTATTTTTTGATAACGAATTTACGTAGATTTTTATCAAGTATATTTGTTATGATATGAGTCTATAAAATATTTTAAAGTCCAAATTATTTAGTGTCTTTGCCAGACACATATAGTAAGAACTCTTTTTGATGTAACGAGTAAGTATCCATAATTCTAAATTTTAATTTAGACTTCTGCATTCTTACACGTATCTATCTATATTTTTTTGTTTGAACTGAAATCGGAATCGTTATTCGATTCGATTCCGATCTGGCCTGCTGAAGCCGGAATCGATATCGTGTAACTGACGAAATCGAAACACTGCGAGAGACTAGGCGGAATAAACGTGACAATCTATATGATTTCTTCAATTGATTAAAAACCTAATAAATATTTTATTAAAATATTCTAACCAGTTAATAGTTACTCCATCAATTTAAACCGAAGTCTTTCCCATCAAATGCATTATGAGAACTACATTTAAAATTTGCATCATCTCACACCATCAACTCTATGAACATCTGCAACCGACCTTGAATAGCACTCAAATTCAAATTCTTTTATTCATTATAAGGTACACACAGATACACTTAATGAAAGTCATATAGTCATACCTCGGCTTTGTGCGCCCTTCGGGCTATAGTAAACCGAGAGAAAAAAGGCGGCGATAAAAACTCCCAGCACTCTTTTAAAAAACAAAACAATATTGGTCCTAATCTTGGACGGTCACAGAAGTGTTGCCATTCTTGAGAGCTGAAATGGTCGCTTCTTGTATACACGTGGAGCGGCAGCCACACCCTTAAAACCGAAACACAGATTGTTATAATAAGAACTGATTTAGGGCAGAAATAGGTGCATTGGTGGCACTTCCCCGGACGAACCGTATACAGGTTCTACCACCACCTACAGAATTTACGAAATACATCATTTATAAATTGAGATTAATACTGCCATGCTACTAAAGATTGTCCTTAAATACATATTTAAGAGGATCACTAGAAGTAGGTCTCCCAGAGGGGACAATTATTGAAATGATCTGTACTGGACTCAAATCGGGGGTTTGCTTATTAAAGTAAAGATCCATTTACGAGATTACAGTACCAGTCCCTTGTGCTTTTATATTTGCATACAGTTAGATAAGCTGATAACTATGTTTGTAATGAACAACTGTTGCATGCATTGCTATAGAGTTATGATCTGTGACTAAAGATAAAGTTTAGCGTATTTTTGTTAAGATAAAAAAATCGCTTCCAATATATTGCAAATCAAGAGATTTCGCGATCTCCGTAAAGCGTGTTGGTGGGGAGATGACCCAAGCTTAGCGGTATTTTTTATCGACTGCAACCACATTAAAAAGCTGCCGTAAAAGTTTTCCAATGGTCGTAACACAAATTCTCTAGAAAATTAGTCTGGTGTTTTTTATGTAATTCTTTCCCAGCCGTTAAAAGTTTAAAAAACAGTTTGGAGCTTTATAAGTTACAATCTCAAGGTGTTATTGACGGAAGTGGCTATAGCGAGATACTGCTTGATCGCAATTTCTTAAATTTTACTAGGTAATGTAGCACATAAAATTTCGCGAGGCTGTTGTCCCACAAATTGTCATTTGGTCACCATCTATTTGTGTTTATGTGGTGTGGTTCAGCTAATCTCCGCGAGATTTATGTTTTGCTTGGATTACAGCGAACTATTAGGGCTCTTAAGGAATTTGGGTCAAGGATTGCACTTTCGATATAATCCTTTGCAATCCGCATTACAATTTATACTTTTGCAAAATGCTACCAGCACATTATTCTGCTATAGAGTTATAATTTAGTTCATAACCTTCTACTGACTAATACAATTTGTTGTTGCTCTAGGGATTGTTTAGACCAAATGTCAGTCTTATTCCGCAAACTTATTTAATATAATAAATATTAATAGTGACCATTTGTTATTACATTAGGTATTTATGAAAATGTAAAAATGGATTATTTTATGAATACATGTTTTAAATCAAATTTTGCTATCTTTCAGTTATATCACAACAGATGGCACTAGACGTTTTCTGAATCACGGTTTACAAGTTTTTTAAACATCGTCTGTGTCTATCGTACATGCTCTGGATTTAAGACGTGTAAAGCCCAGAACTTCCACGGCTTGGCAATATATTCCGACGGTACATATATCTCTGTTAAGTATACTCATAAAGTAGACTGGTAGTCGACTAGTCGGAGCGGCAATGCTTGGGAAAGTGAATTCTAGAAATGATTACATTCTCGGAATATATCATTACTTTTTATACTTTGCTTTAAACTACAAATGAAACAGCTCATCTTCTTCTCGCGTACAGTCATGAATGCGGTGCGTCAGTATTTTTGTAAGACGGTATTTCTATATGAGTTTGTTCTGGATTATGTGTTAAATTATGTATTCAGCTTGTACGTATAACTTTGCGTATGTTACAAGCTTTACGTTTGACCTCTTGATGTGACCAGTTTGTATGTAGTTCATCTAATGCATCTCACTACAGCCTCTTTTATATTAATGTAAGCGCTTCCAATCTGCTAGTGCTGTAGTCTGAAAGAGTTTAATACAAGTCGATATCAATTGTTTTTAGCTAAGTGTAAAGTAGCTGCTAATATTCTGTGAATCTTAAGATGGTGTCTTAAGATTTGACGTTCGATGAACATATGGGCAGAGTCGGTTCGGTTTTTAGTAGGAATTGAAGGCCTACAAGCGAAATATAGATTATTTTAATTCAAAACACTATAACCATAAACGACAATATTACAGAACGAGGAACCTTCGTCTCCCACACACGAAATATATATATTAACTAATCTAACATTTTTTATTACAATATGCCCTCAGAAAGTGAACATAATATTAGGAGTATCTACCCACGAGGTACGGTTGACCTTTCGACGAAATTTAGCGGTAAGTATCATTTATACGCAAAAGCGTGGGTGAAGTCGATTAATTCTGCTCAACATAAGACGGAGCTGCTTCCTATATTGGAAAATATGTTTTTTTTTTATTAAAGCTTACACGGAACATGCGTAGAGCAAAACGAACTTCGGTCTACCGCGTTCTATTCAAACGCATCTGTGCAAATGCATGGAAGCTAGAACGTTGATTTATTACTTGCGGCTATATATTGTGATGATAAATGCTCGTTTACAGCTACACAGCCGCAAATATCAGGTTACCGCAGCAATGGGTCAAACATCGGTACTGTATTGTATACAAAGTTCACTTGGCTTTTTTATTTTCTATGTTAACTAAAGATATTTCTTGTCCAGTCTTTTTGAATAGATTATTTAAGCTTTATTTCTTAATGAATTCGACTCACACGTTGATCGAACATATCTAAATAAACAAATATTGTATCTATTTAACTGGTCCGTTGGTGCAGTGGTTACCGAGCCTGACTACTGAACTGGGGGTCGTGGGTTCGAAGTATTCGTTCTGTGTCTGAGTGTTAAAAATAAGTATTTAAGTATATATTTCTAAGTATTTGTGTAGTAGGTATATCGGCTGTCTGATTACCATAACATAGAAACTTCCTAAGAACTTACTTTGGAATCAGATGGTCGTGTCTGAAAATGTCCCAAGATGTTATTATTATTTAAAAAAATATAATTTGCGTTTAATTAATTGGCATACAATTAATACAAATTTACGATCTTCTCTGCTTTATATACCTCATTGATCCTGCACCTGTGATTAAAATAAACGGACGGAAAAATACAAGCGAGCAAACATGTGGCGAATGGTCCTGTGTGTCAATATTGGGCGATTGTCACCTGCTCACCGTTCCCTGCCAAGTTTGATAGGCACGTCCACCCCGCGAATATACCGCTACCCCCACTCCTCGTCGCGCCGAAGTCGTTTTGACAGCTTTATGAACATTCTTCACCTTAACAGTTGATCTTAAACGAGAATGAACACTAAAGAAATATAGTGCGCTCGTTCTTTGAAGATACTAAAACGTCGCAATGGCGGGCCCTATGTTCGACGCCCTTCGTGTGTTTCCTGTGATTTTTAGCAGAAACAGGTGTGCCGGTGTTTGATATATTTCTGGCGTTCTGTTTCTGAATGAATGACACGACATTAAAACGATATGAGATTCATTCAACGATATGGCGCGTGCCTTAAAAGTGATTGTTGGTTTTTTTTTAGCATAAACAGGTGTGCCGCTTGTTAATTATGTACATCTGGCGGCTGTAGCTTGTGCAGGTGTATTGGAATAAGGATAATGTCTGCACATGCGGTGTCACCATATTGTTATGAGATAACAATAAAATGTTATTTAAGCGTTATTGTCCTTTACACTTTAATGCTCGTATTAATAATATAATTTTATAACGTATTACAAACATACTATTTTATAATTATTCGATTTATAAGGTCGTTTAATTAATAAAAATAGTACATTTACAAAAATTTGACCATTTAAAAGACACGCACGCTCAATGTTGCTGATCGATTATAATCCATAGATAAAAATTTCATAATATCGTTCAATAAAATAATTATCTTTCGCAAACTTCATTATCAATCTTATTATGGTAATATTCGGGCCGCGAAAATCATTATGCTAGACGTAACACGAGTCGTTCTCATTCTGCTATACATTGGCTATTTATTAGCAAGTGTAATTAATTCGCGAATCTGGTTTAGCGGCTTACTAGTTTCGCTTATTAACAAATAGTTGTTATTGAAATAGTGTTTCAAACGTATTTGTTATTATCGCATTCGAAATGTTAATAGTTGTTACTGTGTTCAATTTGTTAACAATTAATTGACTGTGAACAATCGTTTTATTTTTATTATTTTATTACTGACTGTCTGTTAATCGGAAAGGGAATAATTGTATGGTATTGATGAACACTTTGATCGGCGGTAGGGCCGTCTGTGTTGAGTGTGTCTGGAGTACAGCAGGTTAGTTTTAGTGTGTAGCATTGCAGGCGCCTGCGCACTTCAATATGCCGAATGTGGTTAACATTAGCGTTCTGGTAATGTAGCTCTCAAATCTGTCCGCGGTCCCAGCGCTATCAGAGATAGTCGACTTAACATTTAATTTTACCAATTAAAGTAGATAATTTCCCTGGTAGCCTAGAAAATTCTTTTTTTTTTTTTTTATAGAATCGCTTCGACAGATTTTGATTGTCTATTTTGAACATGCCATTAAGACAAATATATGATGATAATGTCAATTTTATACACCAAGGCGAAGCGATTTGAAGGCTGGTGTATATTTATTTAATCACGGATCTATCGCCCGAGATAGGGCAATTCCACGCGTATCGTGTTGGTCAATAAATACTGCTTTGGAAACATTAAGAGCCTGGTGGCTTGTTCGTTTTCTAGCCGAGGACCGGTTATGCGGCGACCTTGCGCCTTCGCACGTTCACTTGCCGTTTTGCCGGCGCGCTCTATCGAATACCGTGGAACGGGATGCAATGAGACGTTTACTCGCTTTACGGATTAACATTTCGTCAAAATCAATGTATCGTATATTAATAGTATGCTTAACGTTAAAGTTTTATCGCAGGTGACAGTGTCACTCTTCGCTTGGCAGAGAAACAAGCCTTTGTTAAAACGTCTTCTTTTGGGTGTCCTTGAATAGCTGTTGGTGTATGTAAAATTGCGAAAGCGCTGATAGGGTTGGTGTTTTGCAATTGAATCGACTATTTTGATCTGTGATTAAATAGTGTCACTTTATTTCGCGTTTACTGTAGCTGGCATTCATTCTTAGTCGTTTAACGTTGATAGTGCGACAAGTGCGTATTGGTGGAGGCTTCGTAATCCGTCAATTGATTGGTTTTGTTCTCATTGCGAACTGCAAAGGTCAGTCGTTCTCTGTTGACACCACATTCTTCACGTTCAACGAGCCACATTTCGCATTGTTTAACTCGCTTCGGTTGCCTCGGCATTAAGGTTTTTGGCGTGTCCGATGAATCTGACGCAGTTGGTGTGCAAATTGCAATATACTTTTAATTGAATATAATCTGTTCCTTTAAATTCGATCAGACCGGTTCGTAATATTAGCGCTAGCTTTAAGATGCCCATGGCCTGCTATCAAAGTAGGTTGTAATTTGAAAGTAATTAAAAAGTCGTTTCAATATCTTGTTAATATAAAATAAACAGCATCCCCAATTCCAAATCTAACAAACTCTTGTCCCATGTTTTCGAAGTCCGTAATCTGAGTTTTATCTTAAATTCTACCCAAGTAGGTATAATTATGGCGTCGAGTATAAAATAATCATCATTATTATCGCTGCCGTGCCATTGACCTTCGCCCGAAGTAAATCACCTTGGATCATACCTATTGTTGCCAGGCAACAGGTGTTTTGCGTCGGTTGTATTGGTTTACGTACTGACATACGTGTGCAGAGCAACAGATGGAACGATCGGTGGTCGGTTATGAGGCTTCCCGGATTAATAGCGAAGAGGAACAGCAGATGGTATCCTAAGCGGGGATGCACGTTATGTCCTGTTATGGAACTTTTAGAACACATATCCTACAAACGTTAATCCGATTGACACCTGTCCGGGTACCATCTGTCCTCGTCACTTGTTCAATTCTTACCTAGCTTAGCATCAATGTTGACCATCTCTTAGAAAGCATCCCCATTCCGAATCTAGCATAAACAGTGCTCAGTTATGAAATGTAGCGTAGCCGTACGTTTTGTTGCGCGGGAGACTTGCTTTCTCTAGCGACATGTCGCTGAGAGCGCAGCGCATGCGCCAAGCCAGTCGCTCACGGCCGTCCGTTGAGGCAGCCCGCGTCATTGCCTTTTTACCCGCGCTCTTCACGAACAATTGTCGATAGCAGTACGTCACCAACATTATATCACGAGTGTTAATGTAAGCAGTGCAAAAACAAATATTGTGTGCCCCCGCTTGGACTAACCAAGGTTACCAGTGTTTTAGTGTTGCAAAAACCAAAGGATTTGTTGTGTGTGTGTGCGTTTGTTTTTTTTTCTCATCCCGGATCGTCACGCTTGTTGACTCTTTTTTGTAATTCGTTTGCATTTATTGTTAGTTAGGTACTGTGATTCTAATTAGTTTTCTCGATTGCTCGACGCTCGTTCGAAGGACGTGTTAATGTTAACATCATACCTACTTGTTGTTGCCAATCGTTTATCTTTTGCGTGTTGTTCTATAACGTTCGTAAAACATGTATTGTCTTGTGTTATAGCTTCACCTGAGTATTATGAGTCATTTACCTAAAGTGTTTGTTAAGTTTTGAGTGGGACTCAAATTTTAACAGCCACATCGACTCATATTGCTGTATCAGATCAATTATCGTGGATATTGTGTATAACAGATGAAATTTAATCGACAGAATGGAATGCTTAAAAAGAGACATTCCATATGTGTTCTATTGTGTTCTTCTACGTTTCTGGAAACAATTGAAAGTATTTCGCCGATTTCACGTTACCACACTTTTACTATCTCAGCTTCGCTGCTGAATCCGTCTTAACATTATTAACCGTTTATTGCAATGTTTCAGTTTTTTGCTATGAAATTTATTAGTTGATACAACTTCATCTGCTTAAATACCAAGCAAATATTTATCGTGAAGTGGTTTGATATTAGTAGCTTATCTGAGGTATTGATATAAGAATTGCTTTCTCACGCCTTATCAGATGCACCATCTGTATCTCTGTGTGAAAATAAAGCTATAGAAACTGTAACGATACTAACTATTGAATTCAGAATTGGAATAATGAAGTTATCAAGATTTGAATAATACCCATTTTATAATACGTTTTATAATATAACGTACAGAATATATAAAAAACCTTTAAGTTGATGACTTCATATAATACTTCATAAAAGGAGCTTGCAAAGAATGTTTAATTTCCTTGAAATATAAACTCCCAAGAAAATGTAAAGTAAACAGCATGTGTAATTTCTCAAAATATCTGTTTATTATACGTCAAATGTAACTCTGTAAGTGCTCTCACAAAAGTCAACATACAGTAAACAATCGGAGAATCTAAAACGTTTGCGAGCCGAGCAATAAAAATAAAATTGGCCACCGACGCCTTAACTTCAGTAAAAAGTTTGCCCGTGAAATCCTTAAAATATGAATCTTGAGAGATCCCAAAGGGGCCTTCTTTGAAGTTGTTATCGTTCAATTACACAGCTGGTGTATTCTTAGTCGACATGTTCCACTGCCCGGGAGCTAACAACAAGCGATCGTTTTTCCTGAATCTGTCTGTGCAAGGTGTTAATAAAAACATTCGTCCACATTTTTTTTGTTTCGGCGATTAATATCGTTGGCTATAGTACATTAGATAAAGTACAAAATGTATGGACTTAAGTAGCACGGTATTTAGAAGAAAGACGCCTTTCGCATTGGAACAATGCTGGCCATATAATCCGGTTGTGGATTCGCATGTATGGTTATCTGCTTGTATGGTGAGAGTCGGCAAACTGTTTCGCCTAGCACGAGGCAATGTGCAATACTGACAGCCAACTACACCTCCAGAAAAGTAGAAGAATTCAATCCTGAAAATGATGGTAAAAGTCACTCAAGCAGAAGAAAATCCATAGATGCGTGATGATGTTCATTCACAGATCTTTCATAATTCTTCTTGTGCTTCAATAGCATTGCAACCGCCTATCACTGCTTTCGTGTTCAGAAAAATATTAATCGCGTACACGCTTTGTTTTATATACATGTTCTTCATCGCGGACATGTTACTCGGCGGTATTGAAACAAGTCTCTAAGCGGTTGGTTTTTCATAAAACAATTCGTTGAGCTGTTTTTCTGAAGTATCTCCAGATAGCAATCTCTTTTAACAATGAAGGTAATCGCCTTGTTCGCTGTAAAATCTCAACAGGTCCGTGTAAGAAGGAATTACGTCCATTTGTAGTACAATTCCTTTTGATGTTGTCGTTTTCACAATAAGATCTCTATGTCGTTTCGCCATTGTCTAATTAGATTATCGTTCACTTGATTTATGTGAATCTGGAGCCCTTGGAGTTTATCCAACAGCCGAAATAATTAATTTTCTCGTTGCGAAATTCGATATCTCAAATAAATATTTTAGAATGTAACAAATAATTTTCTTCTCACATTCCTTATATTGTGGTTTGTAACTTATTTATATTAAGGTTACTTCTGAAATAGATGGCGTTGAATTGATTTTTACTGTGTCAGATATAAGTGATTATGTATTAATGAAATTAGTATGCGAACAGTTTTAAAGGAAAACATGAATCGTAAGCACTGTGGCATTACTTAATTTGCATCGGCGACCATTTCAAAACTTCCGCGATAATTTGCCTTCGCAGCTAATTACACAAATCGTTCGTTATAAATGCAATATAATGTGCAATTTGTATGTTTTTTTTCACATTTAATCACCGCCAAATCGTTTTCACTTTCACAAAAAAACGACGAAAGGCTTTCGCGGAATTTCTTTAGCGTTCTTTATCAACCATATCGCCTCTGTCGTTAAGCATCGACTTTTTAGCGCTTCTTCTTAGAGTTTACATTCGTTAGATTTTCTGGTAGACGAAATGAATCTTATGAATCACAACAGTTTTCTTAGATGTTTTAAATAATTACTTAGTCTTACAGACGTTTATAATGACTTTTATGAAATGTTACCCATAGATCTATTTTTATAAAACTCTCGTTTCGATTGTTAAAGTTTTTGTAGAAATTATTTAACTGCTTTTACGTTGTATGTACATTTTTATAAGCGGATTTGTATCGAATACAAAATTTTTGCTAACATTCAGTCTGTGCTCTTGTATTGAACGCTAAGCATCGCTGATTCATAACAAAACAAAATCGAGTAATTGTGAAATCTACATTGACGGAAGAGTGCAAAAAACTCCAGTGTCATCGGAGACGGAAATAGGCGTTTTTGTTTCTTTTTACATAGCAGCTTAAGATACTTGTTCCGCGGTCGATTATGGACTTGTAATTAATAATAATAATAATAGGTTTATTAATAATAATCACTTAATGGTAGTGTTAATATAACATGATGTCAATATGATGCATAGTAAAATTTAGGAAATTAATGTTTTTTGTATGCCTATTGTAACTTATAAGAAATACACGAAACAATCTCCCCAACTCCCAATGGCAATTCACGTTCAAAATTAATAGTCGAATTTCCTCACAGAATGAATAATTATTAAGTGCTTGGCTGGAGTACATAACTTCAGCTATAAATAAAATAAATAAATAAATAACCGTCACGCCAGGTCCCTAGCGGGGTAGGCAGAGAGCACCGAGTGCCAAACA
>DWQQ01000700.1:0-10619 GCA_018244775.1 Oxynetra roscius flavomaculata
TATATATATATATATATAACAATAACATACAAACTTGAATAAAAATGTATACAAAAACAATTTCCAAAAAATGTATGTATACGGTCTATTCACGGCCAAATGCTTTACATATTGCAAAATTTTTAGCTCGTTTAATCTACCTGTGATCGTTTATTGAAAAATTATAAATGTTTTCATACAATTGGTGGTCACAGATATGTCGTGAATTTTAGGCTAGTTTGAAAATCGCCGCGCTTGCAGCTCAGCGATCACAACGAAGCAAGAACAGCCGCTTAGTGGCTGAAATATGTAATGCCACTGCAATAACATACTGGTCTTAGGGTGCTGCCACTATCGTAATGGCTAATCGTAATCGTCTTTAATTCATTTCTCATGTACCTATTAGCGTTATCGTGATCGATAGGACTGTTACTGACGCGCCACAACTAATGCCTAATGCTGATATAAAATAGAGCTAATACGTATTATATGTTATTGTAAAAAGAAAATAAATGGTTTTTTTTGTTTCTTTCGTACATTCGGTTTGTCCGATTTTATCTCGAAGATGTTGAAAGGCGGTGAAAGCCATTGTTGTCTTTACATAAGATCGTATTTTTCTTCAGCTTTACTTACTTAATATATTATATTACGTACAAATAATACGATTGCGCCAACCCTATCAGAATGATGAGCATTCTTATCTGAATACCATTATATTACCATAAATTATAATCAATTTTCTAAAAAGTAGTAACGCAATAATAGTAATAACATATCAATTTAATAAATGGAATAAACAATGAACAGAACAAGATGGGTACGTCGGCTTCGTTAGTAACCCGTCCATTTGGACCCGAGATCGTTGCGTCCGGTGACACCGAGACTCACTCGAGCCGTGATTAAATTATTATTTATGGTTGTGGAACGCGAGAACATTCTTGTATTGTTATATGATGATTGACTCGTGCCTATAAACTTGCTTACGTTTTATTGAATAACAAACAACGGTGGTGACTTCAGGCGGCAATTTGAATGATAATTCGTATTGTAACGATGGAATGATTTGTTAATAGATTAAGTGAAGAAAAGTAGATTTCACATAAATATCAAGTCATCAGATAATATAATATTAAACAAACAAATCACACAGCTGTATTGAATCGTCGTAATACACGATTGTTCTAGATTTTTCCATTGCATACTCTCCACCTTGATCACAAAGTTCACTCTTCGGGTTTGGTCCAAACTGATTGCCTAATTTAATTAAATATCGCAACTCATTCAAACACAACCATAGACTCTAGTACCTCAAGTGCTCTAGTACTAATTGCTTAGCTGCCAACTGTCTGTTGACAAAAAATATTATGCACATTAAATTCACAGCATACGGTTATAAAAAATAGAACAATTCACACGTCATAAGCCAAAGTCTTTTCCGTGCATCTAGTTATATGAAAAAAAACCGGAAAGGGGAACCGCCAATATGATGTTGATAATCGCACAAATTAATTTGTGAAGTTATGACATCAGTGTTAGTTAAACGGATCGCTCTCATAGTTTATATCTCGAAATCCGTTAGTCAACTGTAATGGCATTAATTTGCTTTATCGACGCTGGAGCAATCTCTCCGTTCGTCTTGACACCATGCCCATTGGTGCGTTCAGGAATTCATCTCATAACGCCGGGCTCGCTGCGCGATGTGCTAATACTTATGTATATGTATGTATGTACATGTCGGAAGGAATATTAATGACGTCATTGCAATTCCTATTTATTAACCACAAAACGGTGTCCATAGCGAAATAGGTGCTTTTGTGTGTGTTACTTACTAACCATCTACGGATTGTGTTTCGAATTTATGTTAAAAAATGAAATTTATTATTTGTTTAATTAATGATTATTTTTTTCGATTTCTGCCGTTCGTACAATTATTGAATTATATTTTTCATTTAAATATATAATTTCTTTTAACACAATTTTTGCATCAAGGCAAGGCATCTTTAATAGGTCATAAAATGGTTCATTATCATGATTATTTATCATACGACTCTTAAAGAATTTCATATGCAATGCATAGCGTACAGTAATATGCGTGTATGCGTCCAATCCGTTATACATAAAATCCATTAAATATAAAAATACCTTTAAATATAAAAATACATAATAAAATTTCCTATTTTGTCATGAGTTTGGTCTTTATTATTATTCTTTAATAACCCTCACAAAAGAAACCAAGGATTATCCGCTGAGAGGCGTAAACCATTGTCTGTGAAACTGTGTCCGTGCGTGTCCCGACACCGAACTTGGTCAGTTGTTCGTCCCGTATTTCGGTGAATGTATCGTGGCGACACTATTTATAGCCAATGTAGAGGACGCTGACCCACTCTGTCTCGCAGTTCCGATTTACGAGTCTCCCTGACATCACTCATCAACAACACTTCATGCCCATAAGTCGCAGTGTTAATATTACTACACACGTTAATATCGCTCAAGTGGTGCTAGACGTGTTAATGTTACCGTTTGTTGATTAAATACAGTTTAAAATAATCGCATCTGTTAGAAAGAAAGAGATAGATTTTTTTTACTTTTCATGGTACAAGCAAAGTAAAAATATTAGGTATGTACGTACATATGTATGTATATATCTACATATGTCGTTAAACAAAATAAAAAATACGATACTTTCTTAAGAACTGCGTGTAAAAATATGTAATTTTATTGAAGAGAATAAGGTTTTTCTTTTGTTTTGAATATTTTACTCATCTTTGTCGCGAGCAGCATCATGACGCGGTGATTTAAATACTGTGTTAATTTCCCGAACATAATTGAAGTAACTGCACTTTTTTATTTTAATAAAGCTTTATCTCTCCTTCCACCTTAAACAATAATGATATACTATTTGATCGGAAATCTGTTAGCATCCATTGACCACGTTTATTCAAATAAAAATTATTATTATGACAGTGTGATATCAAGTGATGTTCGGTTGTTACTTAAATACAAAAATAGTAGCTATGTAAGTATATTGCTTTTACTTTATTAATTTACTACATTTTATTCTCAAATAATAATATATTTATACGGTTTCGATTTATAATGTTTATAAATGTTGACATGATGATGTAGATACGACAATATCAATGCTTGTATCACAAAATATATCAATATTGATGACATTGATAACATACAAATTGTTGTTTATGTTCAACTAATAAAACTTTATCCATTAAACATGAAGGATAGGATAGCTCACTGCAGCCTTTTCTACATCCCATTTTATTTCTTCAGATACTTGTCTCTGGAATTAAATTAAATTAGCGGTTTTCAATAGTAACTTTATAAATTCATCATAAAAAATGATCATAAAAAGTATATTATATCTAATATAGGATGTAATATAAATGTAAATTATAATTAAAAGGTCATGATAATATTTTTATTAGTAATAAAATCCACATTTAATCAGTCGTATATGTTTATGTACGTAGGTGATCGCTATAAAAACAGGTAAAATTAAATTCTTTTCACTTGATAATGCGTAAGCGGGAAATCCCGCAGATTAAAAATTTTCTATTAATTTCCATTTTTCATGCACAGAGTGGGCCCGGAGCTGGTCTTGTCATTTGCAATTTAAACGACTTTTTAGAAACCTAACCGTCGGCTCACACTTTCTTCCGCTATTATTTTGTTGAACTCGTTTTCGTTGTTCTTTTGCACAATTAGTTTCAATTATTTCCGGTTACAAATGCTCCGTTACCTCATTAGCGGACTTTGGAATTATATTTTCAAAGGACCACAATTTGAAACGAACCGGTTATAAATTATGGCTTCGGTGGAAAGGAAAAAATTCAAGTTTACCTTAAATGGTCTAGAAGTAATGGTCTTAAGGATACATTTGTAAGCGACGAATAACATATTTTACATTAACAGTTCGATTCGTCTTTAATTGTGGTTTCTTGTATGATTTCCAGTGGAATAATTTACTAGTCACCGTATGTTGAAATAAGGTATAGTAGTCCCACCAGATAGTAGAAGTAAAAAATACAAAACGTTTATTTCGTTATTCCGTTCAGAGGGACAATATATGTAGTACAGAATTGAGGAGAAAAATTAAAAATAAATATATTAATATTTTTTACTAATAACATATCTCACAATTTATTTACTCTATGCCCTGTTTTTATTGCGAGCATCTAAATATATGTGTGTAATAAGTCAATAAAACAGATATCCATTTTCTACATGCTGACATTGTTAGTTTAGCAAATGACAAATAAATGATAACGATACTTAAGCTAGTCCAAAATCCAGAAGCCTTTAAAATCCAACCTCCAAACAATAATGAAGGAAATATATCAATTTAAGTAACCCTCAACCAGGATTGATATATCCGCTTGGAGAGTCAAAGAAATTTTATAGACCCCGTTAATTACATGCTCAATGCCGCTCATTGAACACTCGGATCTATACTACGGCCCTCAAAATAATTTAATAGACCAAACATGACTGTGTTTCCTCAGACGGAAGACCCCAAGTTCTGAAGAACCGAAGACACTTGTTCAGATATATATTTTTTAGTGTTCCCTGTATTTTAATAAAGGTTTTGCTTCATGTTGCTTGGTTGCTATTTCAATTGTTGAAGGTCAAAGGCTTAGGTCATACTTATATTGCCCCTTCGTCCCGCATCAGTGATATCAGCTATGAGACAATGAGTCATTTGTAAGGAACGTGGGCCGCGAAGTTATCAGCGGTTCCACATACGGACGTATATATATTAAACCTGGGGTTAATAGTCAGAATCGAAAATGTTCAACCAGTCTTGGATTTGAAATACTATTGAAACCTTATCGAGTGTGGAACATGTTCTTTCAATCCAAATGTATTATTTATTTATTATTTAGCTAAAGTGCTAAAAAATAATTTAATACATTCGGTTCTTCACGATCGACGCCTTGCTTGTTACGTGCTAGTGTTTATTCGCAGCTCCTATTACTTAGAAGCAAATATTTATTTACAGTATGGCCATTTCTTTCACTTTAACAAAATTGCGACGAAGAAGATCTTGGAATAAGTTTTGTGTGTCATTGTTTGCATTATTTCGTACAAAGATGGAGTTATCTCCCACTTCCTTTATCGTTAGAGATTCCATCTCATCATTCGGTATTCTCAATTAATGCCGGAAAATGAGTGTCGAAGCCTCCAACAATCGGATCACAGGTCAGTGACCCGTCTGTGTAGTTGTTGTCATTAATATTTATGGCCCGCACACTCTTCCACCTACCTAACGCTTCGGGGAAGTAGATACTTGAATGTTTGTCCAGTGCGCCTCGCACTCCCAAGTATAATATCCAAGTACGTGT
Source organism: Oxynetra roscius flavomaculata (assembly GCA_018244775.1). Classification (NCBI taxonomy): domain Eukaryota; kingdom Metazoa; phylum Arthropoda; class Insecta; order Lepidoptera; family Hesperiidae; genus Oxynetra; species Oxynetra roscius. The sequence goes on from DWQQ01000700.1 coordinate 5,340, forward strand.
TAATTAACGAAAAGATAACATTGTTTTTTCCTGTCGCTCCGTTCAAACAAATGAGTGGGCAAATAGTCCATTGTGTTTGACATTGCCGCCGAATGACGCCGTTGTCTGTAGTCTGAATTAGAAGTAAAATAATCTTTAACTTCTGTTAAACTTAACTTGTAACTTCTGTAAAAAAAGATCTATTCATTTTTCTTCATTTTGACTTCTGTTTAAAAAAATCTATTCATTCCACGTTGTCAAAAAATTACACGCGACATAGAACTGAAGGTCGGAATTGTTTAATAATGACATAAATCTCGACAAGATTACCATTAGGCTCGTTAATGGTAATCTCGTGTCGCGCAATGAAGTGCAGACGGTGTCTAATGAATGTGTTCGAACGACGCGATATTGTATCGTCTCGCAGTCACCATTTCCTTCCCACATTTCAGCGCCGCGTCAATTTCGTATGGAAATGGATGGCGGTATACCCCGCAAGCGATATTGGTTTCATCTATGAGCGTATTCCAGTCGAACAATAAACAAGATACAATTTCGTATTCGACTTTCCTAGCAATGAATAATAAAATAAAATTTCAAATTAAATTCAAACTTATAATGCGAACGAAATAATCATTTACATATTAATGCGAATTGATCCGCGACATTATCATTTATAATTGTGTACTCTCATTGACAGGCGGACGTAGGCCGTCGGTCACTTGTTGCGAAACCGGCGAGCTTCCACGAACACTCCTGACCCTTCGTACGCCGTCAGCATAGGTAATCTTGACATTAATACGATGTACCTAAAGTATAATACATACTTTACATGGACCTCGTAATCAACTGAGTTGTTTTAAGACATCGCATATTTCTCTGTGTGAACGAATGGGATATTACAAGCGACAGATACATAAACGATGTCGCAACAAAGATGTCCGTAACAAGATAAAATATCGTTAGGTCAAATTTGATTTCTTTGTAACAGGCTCTATTTCGTGTTAAGACTGCTCAATGTCGCGTGTCACAAGACGAAGCAAAGGCTCGGTATTATTGATGTTTTGTCATTACATTCGGCACACATGATTAACTATAATGCAATCAATCGTAAATATTAGGTCGCAATGACATTTGTGAACGAATATAAATCTTAATTTTAATATGTGACAGGTATTTAGGTAGAAAAAATGTCATAAGGCATTTTCAATCGCTTGTAATTTTGACGAATAAGGTGTTGATAGCGAGCGAAGTGCTCAGAGACGTTTGGATAAAATCGACTAAAGTCACGTACGTGTAAGAACATTTTGTCATCAAACGCTGCCTTTCTTTCATTAGTGTTGCTTACAGAAATATCTGATATTCGAAGAATAACATTCCAATGAACACTGCTGTAGTTCTTTTGTTTTTTCAAGAACTGCATTACGGATATACCGTAACATTGTCAACGAAAAAAAATTGAGAAGTTGTGTACAGTGCCGAATCAACAATATGTATATTACGTCATACAATATCGGGTAATGCTAGAATAGAAACGTTTCAACACGGTACGCTTCAAGGCACTCATCATTAATGTACTGACAATTATGCACGTGACGTCACGCGAGCCGACTCTAATGATACTTCATAAGCACGAAGATGCGGAACGGAAGTGTTGCTTCCTTTAGGTAGTGTCCAAGAGATTACAGATATTACTGCACTTGTTGATCATTACTGACGACTCTCGGAACTCAAAGCAATTATGAGGCAATCTATGTAAGTATGATGTTATGGAGGCCATCGGGCACATTGAAATCATTACTTGCGAGTAGGTGAGTGGCCAAGACCAGCGATACTTGGTAATATTACGAATGATTGGATTCTGACCTCTTGGAACCTTATCCGAAATAACATTTTGTTCATCACTTAATATCAGAGCGAATTGATAGAGTAAATAATGGAAGATCTTAAAACGAAGGAGGCGACAATATCCAACTATAAAACATTTGCAATATTCTAATCTTTCGCTTTTAATAAGTGTCATATAAGTTATATAAATAAGAAGGTCGCAAGGGTAATAATGTATTAAAGATAATAAAACTGAAATAAAAACTACTGTTTCCGTGCATTGAAAAACATTATGTTTTAAAATATATAATTTCCCAAAACCGAATGTTGAGTTGCATTTTAAAAAGTATTCCGCGACTAAAATAATTAAGTCAGGTACAAATAAATGGTCACTTGAAAAAACTAAAAAGTATCCTTTCTACATTTATATGTAAAAAGGGTTTTATTACTCTTCATACACTTAGCAATCATGAATCGTGAATTTGAGATTTATAATGGTGACATACTTAGTGTTGGGAATAATATTCATCTCGGCATTAATCATTCATTTGCAAATAACATAAAAAAATACAATTCACTAGTAATTGACTTGTTTATACTGATTTGTATTAGGTTATTGTAATTAATACCGATGTCGTTTATCATTTTACATTTTAATAACATCCGTATTGTTACCGTATGTTAATATGTTTTACTTCGAGCTTTTGATGTAGTTTTAACTACCTGTTAAGGATGAACATACATCCACATACTTTTAAATATAATGTACAATGTAGGCTATACTGGAAAAATTGAGTTATATTTTTCCGGGCAGCTTATGAGATAATACAAATATCTCGTTGATATATTCCCATAATTCTAGAAGCCAGTAACTGTAATCGGAACTAGAACCGTTGCTTAAAGTATCTCTCAGTATTTCTGACCCTAAACAAACTGGGTTAATCAGTCACTTTCTTCGAAAATCACAAGAGGTCAGTGTCTTCTGCGCATGAGTCACCGTGTTATCATCGACGACATACAGTAATGAGTTTATACTTTTACCTGAATTTTTTACTTCAATTGCTTTTGTGTTTTGTGATCTCAGCACCCCTTTTGAGAGGTTTTGTCTGAAGACGTTTTTTATGTGTAGATATATGTATTACGTGAACACGCTAGATATAATGTGCAGTTTCAGTTTGCATAACGCTTTAGTATTCGAGACTTCTTAAAGTCTTATTATTGTAGTCGTCATTAATACCAGATAAGAGTTCACCTTATGGCCACATAACTGCAAACATGGTATGAAGAAAAAAGTGAAATTCTCACAAGTGTTGAGTGCTTCACATTGATTTCTGTTGATATATGTACATTAATAGATCGAGTGAGTTATATTTGCATGAAAAATAAACTTTTTTTTTATTTTCAAAATTGGTTCGTGATCCAATTTTCGAAGTTGTGTGAAAGCATTAAATAAAGTAAGCTTTAGCTGTATGTTTGGTTTGCTTCAAGATTTTCCTTATAGACTTTAAATGTGAAAATAATATCTTTTCTTATTCACAATCCCACGTGCCGTGTGCCGTGACACCGAAACTCATGTGGACAAGTCAACTTCCTGGATTCTGAACGATTATGTAATTTTATCACCCCAATGTCTGTAAGTCAGGTATGGTGACCAATTCATAGAGAACATAGTAGTTAACATGAAAATATTGAATAATCACCGAACATTGGTCATTACTTTTGGAACGTAGATTAACCGATAAATTCCTCTATTAACTTGTACTAATTAGTCGTCCAAAAGAGGCGCGTAACTAAGGGCCTTATTACATTTAATTAATGCTCCATTTAGAGTAGTTCACTGATGTCCCATTATGAAAATTTTGTTTTGTTACGCAATGTTTTTCGCAAAGATAAACCGTGAGCGAAGCTCAGCAACCTGTGTTTAATTGTCGATTTCACTTTTTCGGGTTTGTTTTTGGGATTGCCAGTTGATGTTTTTTTCTGGTTCAGACGGTTTGTTTCCATGAAATTAATTTTCTATGCGACCAATCACATATGGAACGAATTGTATGCCCTTAACGTTTTCATTGTTAATATTTTTTTCATTAATAACGTCGCTAATAACTACATAGTTTTCGTTTTGCCAGTGACATAACCGCTAAAAAGCGTGACGAGGTGACCATAGTTCTAATAAGAGTTCATACGTGCTTCAAAGCCACGATATGTTATAAAATTTCTATTTTTAGAGGATCTTTGTTATTTTCTTTTTAGATGAGTCGAAAACTGAGTAAACTTAAGTGGCTTAAGTAGAAATAAATCATAAATAAGTGAGGTGAATTTATACGTTTAGAGCGTTCATATTTGACACACAGTATGTTTTTTCTGTATATATGATACTTTGAAAAGCTCATGATATTTTTTATTTCAATTATGTTTTTAGGATATACTGATTTTTTCACTTTTTTTTCTCTGGACTTGATTGATCGTCACGTACGTTGATCACGTAATTAGTTGTAGTTTTTTTTGTACCACAGTACAATTAAAAAAACGTCAGGGTCACGAAGTCTCGCACGATCGATGCTAATATCTATTTATGTATAATTATGACGTTTGGATATAACTAACGCCAGGTTGAATTATACGTGAGCACTCGTACACTTTGTCTTTATATCATTTTCTACCAGAAACTTAAAGAATTTACACACTTCAAGTTCAATTATATTCATTTATTGTGAAATGTTGTAGTAGTTAAAATAAAGATTTGATTATGTATTTTTATCTTCTAGAAGCTAATACAGTATTTACATATTTCATGTTAAATTATGTTGCATTACAGTGAAGTAGAGTAGTAGGAAAAATGAAGATTTTTTCTGTGCCTACTTATGACCAAGTTTATTTTTAATTGTGTCGGTAATTATTCTAAATCTTTCGAAAAGGTAAAAACACTCTACGACGAGTAAATGATACTTGCGGCACTGCACTCGAGCGTTTTATTTATGTTTTCTTAAATAAGCTCTCAGCTCTACATTGTTCTGGTTTGCTTTCATAAAAGCAACACTGTTTACTTAATGACTGTTATGTAACACGAACAAGCGATTTTTTATAATGAAAACGATCGTATTCGATTTGAAAAGAACAATATAATAATAGAAATTGATGAATCGCTAAAAGTTTATCGAATTTGTATTCAGTTCGTTTGGTAAGAAAGCAATTACACAATAGAGTTTCATCCGAAATTTCTAACTGGCAAGTACTAGTAACGTTTTAGGTACATTATCTCTTGAATATTTTGTATAACATTCGAAATGTAATGCGACCTTAAGAAATGTTGATAATATGTAATATATGTCTAAAGAAATTTTCACTACGCTTAACATTCCGAACCGTAGACAGAACGCGAACCAATCTTTTTCACCGAAATGTTCTTGTAGATCACGGATGAGCAACCTGCGGCCCTCGAGGCATGTAAAAAATGCCGAGAAACAAGGCTTAAAG
>DWQQ01000701.1:0-10617 GCA_018244775.1 Oxynetra roscius flavomaculata
CACTCGGTGCTCTCTGCCTACCCCGCTAGGGACCTGGCGTGACGGTTATTTATTTATTTATTTATTTATTTGTTTATTTATATATAGTGTATACTTATAATGCACTGGTTGATATTGATTATGAATTATCAGACATTAATAATAATAACTGCTTTATTGGGTTTCACATTTTGTTATGCAACGAATACAGCTTTAATTTTTAAGTATTGTTCAGAAATAACATAAAAATATTTTGCGTTTTGAAGCATAAATAGCAAATAATTCATTTTTCTTCTCATTTATTTATTTTTTCATTTTTATTTTTAATATTCATTTTTTTTATTCAATTAAGTATTTTTGTTTTCGGTAAAATAATAAAAAAGCGCCTTTGAAATAATAATTATTTCTACCCGACGCACAAAGCGGGGCGTACCGCGAGAGTATATTTTTATTTGATTGAAAAAATGCCGATAAAGGTTTCTGGCAACCCCACGCCGACAAAGAGGATCTGATCAAAGCTTATCTCATCGCTTTACAGTTCGATGGGCTGAACTCCGCTTTAATTACTTAAACTTTTCAATTTTAATTTTAACATTGTTGTAATGTAACGGTTTTATTTACGTTACTCGCTAATTCTGTTTTTATGTTTATTTGTTTTGTTATGTTGTTATTGTAAATAAGATATTATTACATATGAATTATGTTACTTGTAGGAATAACAAAATAAAGCTTAGGTTACACTCGGTATGATCTGTCCACCACGAAAATTAGACATACAACGAGTGAACCCTGTATACTCGTATAGGGTTCTAATTTTATTATTAAAAAGGAGCATAGAGCATAGATATCACTTGTCATATATAAACAGCAATATACATAAATATCAAGGTTAGTAAAGTCTTACATTGTGAATGTACGGTCTAAAAATTTCAGTAAATGAACCTACGAAATTTTAAAATTTTGTAACAAAAATCCAAACCATAACATCAAAATGAGTTCCATACTAGACAGCTTTATGCTTTTCAAACAAGATGGCGTCCGCTCGCTTTAACTAAACCTCATAAAGTCGTAAGAGCCGCGCAGAGCGAAAACATAAAGAACCTTTACGATAACCAACTTGTACGAAATGGGTTTGAGCTACAACTGTATGCATGTAACATTGGCTCATGTCTGAGCGCATTCCAACTTCCGCGAAGCTCTTTTGCTCAAACTTCGTTGGTAAGTATATTACTGTTGGAACCACAATCTGTATTGTTTGAATGTAAATGTAACTGATAGTTTTATCTTGTTTGTATGCCACTTGTTTTTGACCTACATTGAAACATTTTTTCATTGCTCTCAAAACTGCCCAAAGGTTGACTGGGAGAGAATGGTTTTAGCATTCAGTCCGCCTTTTTGTCACATATTTTCAAGCTGCAAATAAAGTATAAATAAACAAATAAACATTTATGGCGATATGATATCTTTAGTGGACGCCCTTTTAAGCATGAATAACATCCGAGCCAAATTAATAGCAGCTATGGCTATCCTATAATAATCCTGGACTTGCAATAGAATTTCACTGTTCTCAGTCGTATCTGATATAGATTGACTCAGAGTGAGAGTGGACTAGGAGACACCCAAAACATAATTATTACTGCGAGCCAGCCGTTGTATGCAAGAGTAGTATTCCATAAACAAATAAAAGCTGTGGACCGAATTTCTAAATCGTCTGTCAAATGCAACGGAGTGGATAAACTAGAGACGGCGCGTGTTCGTCCAAAACTTCCGTAAACTTTGTTACCATACAAAGTTTCATCTGATTTATATCGTTCGGAAAATGTTACTTCTCCCGGAGGTAAATAAAGTTGGAATAGGATGGTTTCTGTGATATGAAACACAGTTGTGTGGATGTTGATGTCATTACTTAGGAGGGTACGCCGGTCACGGTCGGTTCGCTCTCATAAATTGGACGTACAGAAAGCGCCTAGACGTGATGCAATCGTTAAACCACGTAAGCTTTCAACGTTATAAAAGACTTCCGTCTAACGGAGTAGCGCCTTGGCCATACCCTTCTCAACAAAATTGTTGTAAGATCTAGGTGGTAAATTTAGTTCAAGTCTGCGGTTCGTTAGAAGAGATTCGATGGTTCCATGTAATTGGGTTTTACGATTAACCAAGTCTTATTCGTGTACGGACTCTCGGTACAAAATTAGTATGTGTATAATAAAACTCCGAGAATACATGATTAAAAATGTAATTTAACAGAATAGCATATTACTCTGCAGAACAAATTGCGAATGATAAAATCGAGTATGAAAGTATGTTGGTACGTAATATAAAATAACTAGATTGATATATGCATGTACTTGTTGTTAAAGAATAATAGTGGTGTATGGTACCCTATATTTAAGATGTATGTTGACCTGTTTTAACCTTACCAGATTTAATCTTGATTCTTTAATCATTGTATTATGGCCTGTTGTTAATGTGATATCAGAGTGAGGTGCGCTACGAGATGTTAGTTTTATTTCCATCCAAGAGGAATATTTGTGTCATGAATACCTACAAGATTTTCTGTCTTCTATATCTCTGATGGTAGGTAATTAAAATCATTTATATATTTTATTAACATTATTTTGTTTGTCATTATTTCGCAGTGATAAAATATCCCAGTTAATATTTACTACTACGAACTACGGATATCGAAAAGTGTATATTTTCAAGAATTTAATATTTATGTAAAAATATTATTACATTTTTTACAAAATAATTCGTGTACCGCAACCTTATAAATTAATAATACTATGAATAATATTTGAGGGATGATCTATGTAAGTGCCATAGAAATGTAAATTATATAAATAGATAAATGTAAATTATATAATATTTTATGAGTATTTCATGAAATTATATGAATATTAAACGTTGTTTAGTTTCAATGTAATATCACTGAAAGCTGGATGTACGACTGGTGGAGTTTGGTGTTTGTTGGAAAACGGGACGGTTTTGCAAAAAAAAATAAACCAATTTACAACTTTGAATGAAAGATTCTAACTAAAACTGATCTTACTTCAGTCAAACGTCTCGAAGTTACTCCTTGTTATAATATATTATGAGGGCTTATGAAACTCCTCTCAGAATTTATTTTTGATGCACAAGTCCCAAGCCAAGAAACAGATGCAACAGAATCTGTTAGGTATCCCATCTGAATCGTGATATTCATGGCATTCTAAATTAATACTCGCCAATAATATTAACTGTTCGAGGTCAACGTGTTGTTAGCCTCCATGTTTATTTTATAGCGTTTCCGATGTAAAATTAAGCTAAATCGCTATTACTAAAGCACCCGTTCACATATTCCTGAAATATTTAACTAAACATGTTTATATACGATGTATTCAACTTCTATATACATTTTGTATTCAACATTGTTATATTAAATGATAAATTTTGTACAACCCCGTGTCTAATAAAAAAATATTGATTCGTACTGTTTTAAAGAACACTTTAAATCGCTGTCTGCTCGTTCCTTAGACATCAATTAAACCACATCAGCATGCTAAGCGGCGAAGCAATTTCGGACGAGTTAGTACTTTAGATCCAACTCCGGGATTTGTGCCACAATTTGGTGGCGTCGAATCCTTTCAAATTCCTGAATTGTTTAATCAAACGGTGTAATTGGTTAAAGTTCTTGGATTGTTTTGTGCGATTTGTAGAGATAAGATTAATTGATAAGCTCCGTGTTTTTTTTATGAAAAATCCTAATAGAATTTTTGATATCCTAGTCACTGTCCTGTTTATTTATTGAGACGAATTTGTATACTTACGTCCTTAAACATTTTTGAATTATCGGCAGGATGTTCAAGTTTTGTGATTAGCCAGAGAAACAAGATAAGTGGATTAATGCGTGCAGCAGAATATATTCTTCGTGATTTAGGATTAGTTTTTGTTATTCTTTCGGATTCTTTTACTGGGTAATTATTTGACTTGTAAGTGTAAGTTTCGCTTTAAGGTAACCAATGAATGAATGCTCCACTACGAAACAAATCTAATTTCCATCTTTATTTGACATTTGACACAACGTTTGGAATTTATTTTTATCGCATAGATTTTTCCGGTTATCATTCGCAGTCATTCGATTGCTTAATTTAGTTATTTATTCTGGATCTGAGTATTAATGCACTTGTATGCGAGCGTGTATATGGTACCCATGTCACATAGTGTATTGGATTCGCGATACAGTTTGATCAACAACCATTTCATCGTTCTACCATTGGACAGGGGTCTCTGTTGGATGCGGAAAACCCCTTGTAGTATCCGACGGTGATTAAAGATTTTCTTCTAAAAATAATCAAAGGAACCGAGTGTCTGTTGTTAGGTGGACTGTTTACACGATGCCATTTAATTAAGGGGATGAAGTTTCAGCTCGATGGCAAAGTTCTTGTGGACGTCGAGCATACAAACCTAAAGTTATTATTGTGCACAGAGCCAAATGGAAAAGCTTAAGACTTGTATACGAGTAATTGTCTCACACACATACTGTGCATTATATAGAAAAATACTTTAATGTCATTAAATTTATATATTTTCACGTCTGAAGAGACGAAGAAGAATTAAGGCTTCTCTCAGAAAAAGAAGAATTAAGACTTAGAAGAAGTAAGACCTAGGCCCAGTGTAGGTCGTTTGACTTTACACGCCTGCAATACATTATGCAAAGCCCTAAGGTGCGTACGTGTTTATTCACGATATTCTTCTTCACCGGTACCGCAAGTCATACATGTACACACACACACACATACACAGCTCGATAATTAAGTTACAAATAACACGGAGTTCGGAGCAGAATTAAGATATACTATGTTTTTACGGCACTGTGTCATAACATATGTGTTTGGGGCCATGGCAGAACTATTACCAGTGTCAGCATAACTGAGTGAGGACGATCGTGGAAATAACAAGAGCAAACTGCCGAGTCGGCCTTTCACGCAAAAAATGTGCTCGTCATTTATAAAAGATTGGTGTTTACAATTAGATACCAATATTATTTGATGAGCGTCAATGAATTATTTAATTGCAACTTTAACAGCATTTGACGTCGTTAATTGTGTATCTAAGTAAATATCTAATATATTTTAAGTATGTTGTTTATCTGCCATCTGATTTCATAGCACAGGATCCGTTTACTTTCAGATCAGATGTCAGTGTGTGATATTCCCAGTTACTTATTTATAAATTAATATATATTCAGAATCCGTATTAATGTGACATGGGTGTAACAATTTTATAAGACACGTCCTGTCGGAGTAAACTGTGCTGGAGTTCTACAAGGTCTTTCAAATTTTGGATGATAGCTCGTCAGTATATTCCATTAAGTTTTCTCAGCACCAAAGTGTTTATATTGATAGCCAATATATGGTAATGAAAATGATACTCAGAAATTATTAATGAAAATAGCAGTACTTTGAAATTTATTACCCGCTCGAGCTATCCTTTATTAGTTTTAGTGATTTTATTAAAACAATTTTGTGTATAAATATCGTATCGTTGTTTGCTGATGGGATTTTGATATTGGATTTTAGTACTTGCCGCATCGCCGACTAGTGAGCGATAGCGCATAATCCATTAATTATAAATAACTCTTTAAGCAGTATCAGCATTAAGTTTTGGTTTATAATATCGCATACAAGAATCCAATTAAATGTGTGCTATCCGAGAGTTATAGTCTCTGTGGCTACCTCATTGCTATCGTTGGAAAAGTTTGATGAAGAAGCTCCAATACTACACGAAACGAGAAGAAAAGACTCATACTAAATTCCAGTCTTGTTAAGGCTGTATCAGTACCGGGACTATTTTTAATTTTTCTGTGTATGGGAGGCCTTATACATTTAGTAAAAACATACATTTAGTACAAATATTTGCGATTAGTCTCGCTTCATGACTTTATCTTCATGCCAAGGGTAATATTAAAATATATTTTAAATTTATATTAGTCCAGCCCGTTGGTGCATTGTTTTGTAATCCTGACTACTGAAGCGCGGGTCACAGGTTCGATTTCCACGCGAGACAAATGAACATACATTTATGCGTGATGTGAATAAGTAGTCGTTCTGTTCTTAGCTTTAAAACTTTCTTTATAAGTGTAAATATATCAGTATGTGTACAGTTTATCGGTCCTTTGATTATCAGACCGCAGACATTGTCTGAGTGTTTGGTATGGAGATGTTCCAAAATTTTAATTACTTATTTATTTATTTATATTTCCATGCATTTTTTGAATTGTTTAATCCATAGCTTCTCGTTGTTCAACAAAGATGAAATAGTACTTTATAATCTTCATTATAAAACAGGAGCATCGTGTTATTAAAATCTCAGACCCGAAATTGATGTCTTTGTAAAATTAGTTTTAAGAACTATTAATTACCGCCTTATTCTATTCATTACATGTAACGAGAGAACGTTTTGATGGAAATTTCAATATGTAGCCTTCAATATAACAACGTGGGAATTCCAAACTTGAATTGATTGCTCGCGACAGATGTGTTTTATCTTCAGAAACGCTTCCTTAGAATCAGAGTTGACTGCTATTAACAGACATTTTTAGATTTGTTATAGACCATACATACATTAAAAATATGGTCTCCGCATCGAAACTAAAACAAAATCAATTAATGAATTTACTGAAATAATTTTGAGTACTGAAATTAGTAACATGAACAAAATGAGAGTAATGATTATAATTGAATGAATGATTTTTTTTATAAACATAGGAGGGATGACATTCATCCGTTAGTAAATTAATGTTTAATGTTACAGCGATATCTGAGTAGAATACCGCGAGGTGGCAAGTAGGGGTAGCGGCGGGAAGATAAGTAAAATTGATGAAAACTGTTATATATCGCATGCTTTTGAAAAATGATTTTATTTTATTGTATTTAATGATAAGAATAAGATTAAGATGATTAAGAGGGAAGCAAAATAGTTAGACTTGTTTTTATATAATATATCTGTTTATTATATACGGATTGTTAGAAATATGTTTTTTACTTTATATGATATAAAATATTTTTAAATACAATTGCAATGGCACAGACATATTTGAATTTGACAGTAGAATCTAATTACAATATAATTATACTAACCACTAGTATTAACGAATTGACAATATAATCCCTATTCCTACAGTCCTGTTTGAACTAGACAAACATTTTAAAAGTTGAAATAAAATTATTTCAATTAAGTTTTGTAGCAAATCTTCAAAAATGTTTACTACAGTTTTGTTTTTACTTAGCGTTTTATATTTTTAAGAATAATTCCGTAATTTAAATAACATGTATAGTATTTATGTTATAATAAAAAAGTTCAGAGTTGTCTGAAGCATTATATAATGCAAATAGCTTTTAGTGTTTCTCGTTAAGGCTCTCTTTGAAATCGATACTCAAATTGTAACGCTGGGCACAGCTTCCGGGGCTCTATATCGTGCCGCGGCTGATTTATGTAAGCTTTTATCTCGCCGGAACACCGCACAGCGCCACTTAATTATCAATGGTACTACAGCTGAGTTCTATCGAAACGTGGTAATTGACAACAAATTTATAAGGCAGAATAAATCGAGAAACAAATGAAAAAAAGAAAAAAAAAGTATACGTACGTACTTAGCCTTAAATAAATATATTTAAGGTTAAGTAAATAAATAAAATAAATAACCGTCCCGCCAAGTCTCTAGCGGGGTAGGCAGAGAGCACCGAGTGCCACTTTAAGAAATATATAAAACAAATATCCAAGGCATTCAAAAAAGAATTCATATAACAAAGCAGAACTCACACAGAGGCCATAAGTAGGCTTTGTATCAGATTAGAAAGTACGCTGAAGCTTATGAAGCGGAGACTTTTAAACGAATCGATATGACTGAATAATCAAAACATTCAAACTATTGCGGTATAAAGCGAGGTGTAGTGATAAGTCAGAGTGTGTAATAAGCGATTCCACAGTGAGTGGCGTGTACTGTGGCGTGTCGAGCGACAGCGTTTTCATTCTTACAAAATTGTGATATTGCCTATTATATTATCTATTATATAAAGCAAGCGTAATCTCCTGGAAACCTAGTATTATGTAATGTAAAATAACCAAACTAATATCCATATGTATATTTGCTCCAAACGTGTTATTTTATATGCATAGGTAGAGAACGAACGATTTTCGCTCGCACCGTATTGTTGATTTCACTTAGTTAGAACGCCTCTTAATTGTTTGCCGAAGTGGTAGCTTAACGGACCCTTGTCTGTCTAGCGCTCCATATATCTCTGTCAAACATTTTAACTGATCGTTTGCGTTATTAGTTTAACCGTTTACATTTTTTTGGCCGCAACTCGTGCGTTAACAATTAACGTCAGTATGTTTTAACTATCTATATATAATCAAATGTTTTTTTGTATTCTCATGAATGGAGTATATTTTATGCAAGTGATGAACTATATATTATATTCATTGCTCCTCCATGAATTCGATAAAATAATTAAAAAACAGTACTAAATAAAAAAACACAGATAATGATTAACAGATTATTATAATATATCTTATATGATTACCACGTAATTATGTTAGTGGGGACTCTGAATATTACAATTTTTTAGACGCTGCAGAAGGAGGCTTTCCGGGGTGTACATTTCTCAAGGCATATCAATTACCATCAGGATTGTGCTAGAACCGAGGTGGACCTCAATGCGCGGAAGATGATGAAGAACCTGTACATGAACATGAAATAGTTATTAACTATAGGACGAATCTGCCCTGCTAGTTTCAGAAAATAATAGCTAGAGCGAATATTTTTATCTTTATAAAAACAAATTTTCAGCCACAATGCAATTTAGTAAGCGATTAGAATGATCAGGGATTAATAGAATTATTCATAAATAAAACAATATACGTACCAAAAAATGAAAGGGAGTCAATGCTAATTTAATAGTTTACGATTAATACTTGCGATGATGCATTTACTCCGCATTTGCTATTTATAAGTAAATATCAATTACTTCATTTATCTTGGTCAGCTACTTTTCTTGTTCAAAATTCGATGAAACTTACGCTCTGAAATGTATTCTTCTTACTGAATGAAAGACCCGTCGAAACCGATTTAGCCGTTTCACTGTTGTTGCACTAAATGTAAGCTTACCAAAAACAATTCTTTCAAAATTAAAGAAAATCATTTTTTTATTTCAAAGTACAATAGGCACATTTAATTATTTTTCTGTATTTCAACAGACCAAGAGACTAAAAATTTGGTGTCAGTGTATTCAGAGATCAACCCGTTACATTAGTTCCAAAGTTTCACTGATTGGTTTTGATCTCGATCGATTTTCACCATTTTAAACCTTGTCCATATAGTCGTAGTGATGATTGCTATATGCAATTCGTTATACGGTTTAATCTAATATAATACAAATTGAATACATAGTGAAGACTGTCATTAAAACCGATTCAAACATAAAATAAAAACAGACGGGAACTTCCAACACATATAGTACCCGAATATTCCTGTGTGCGTGCACAAGTACAGTTTCAGTCAGTATGTTGTATGTACCTGTATAACACAACATCCAGGCGCGAGATCGGCTCTGCACGGCTCGCCGCGCGCTCGTTAACCCGTCCGACGCGTTATTGCATTCACAGCAGCGACACGGCTTTGTCCCGGGGCGAATATAGTTGGTAACGCAGGCCTCGTCTACATTTCAACATACTTAAATATAGATCTGATATTTCCACACGCACTACGTAGGCTGACGAATGTCCAACTACTAGACAAAAGATGATCTATTCCGTGATAAAAGTTACAATTAATCCAGTTTGCAAGTTAGGGATTTTTTTCTATGTATTGTGAAATATCGGAATTCTAATTGTAAAGCCATTGGTTCTAAATCACATCATCATCACGTAAAACCACACCATTGTAAAACTTCTTGTAAATGAAGCTTGCATGGCATTCGCTTATAATTCTCCCATTTAAACTTGCGGAAGGGTTAATATATTCACCGCAGTGTGCCAAATTCTAATGGAGTTTGGGCCGAACTGCCCCAAGTGTTCGCTCCCTCGCAACTTCGTGCCGATTAGCCGCACATTCAGTTATGATAGTATTTGATCACACAACAGGACAAAGAGTTAAACTTGTTATATTATTACATTTGTTGCAATCATAAGTTAGGTAATACCTTAGAAGTAGCTACGGTTGTGTTCCTACTCTAAGAACTGAGATGAATTAGCCTTGTGTTTTAAATGTCTATCGCACTGCTAGCTCGAGCATGCTATCCTATGTCTCGTCTCGCTGATTACCTCAAATTAGCTACTGCTACTAGGTATAATATTAAAGAATATTCGTTCATAACATGACAATACAATTTTTTTATTACTTATTATAAGTACTACTCGTACTTATGTTTACTATGGAGTCTGAAATCTGCCAGTAAGCCCTAAAACAAAACAAACAGAAAATAATATATATTTAGTGCAGAATATGGCAGAGTATAATCGAATGAAAATGTAATGTGCTGAATGATTCAAATGAAAATGTGTATTTTAGGTTTGGAGTATAATTCAAATTCAAATTCAAATTATTTTATTCATTATAAGGTACACACAGATACACTTAATGAAAGTCATATATAG
>DWQQ01000702.1:0-10613 GCA_018244775.1 Oxynetra roscius flavomaculata
GGCACATTAAAAATTCTTCAACCGTTATTCAGAGTCAAATCCACCATAACAACGGACTGTTTCCCAACGGCGTTAACAAAGAGGAGCTAAAAACTTATTTTTCTTGCGTTATTTTTGCCATTTCTCTATAGAAAACTAGTTTTGGGTGTGTGTATTCGAGACTCCAAAATATTATCAACTCATAATAATAAGTGAAATGATAGTTTACACGAGTTGAAATCCAAATAGATAATTTTAAAACTGTCCTTTATTCCATTGTTCGTCTATTGTTATTGTATTATGACGTCAATAGGTATTTATCAAATTCAAAGTAAAGTATACCTTATACAATTTTTAATTACAAATAGTAGGTATCTCTAGTAAGTAGGTATGGTACGGAATGTAATATGCTACTAAAATTTAATTTTATTCCAATTATTTCCAGGGCGTACTTATTTCTATTTTGACTCGAAAACAGTTCAAATATCAACGAGAAATGTTTAATCAAAATGCTGCTCAAATATTTTTTTACATGTCCTGATGAATTCTACATTGCGTGGTATTTTAAATCTAACATTAAATGCTAGGGATTCTCACGGTGGGGTTCTCGACAGCACTAATTAGGGCACAGGGAGGGATACAGCCAGCGTAATGGATCAATATGGGAGCAAAAGCTGTCGTATTCGTAAATAAGGTGAAGTAACAATTATGCCCCTATTGTTAGAATGGAGAATGTGTTCCAAACATATTAACCGTATGTGATTTTGTTTTATATATAAACTACGTATGTATACAAAATAACATAATGAATATTTGCGCTACAGAGCTTCAGATCGTTATGGTTGAATCGTTTTCATTATTGTACCGCTTGGAGCTAAATTTCTAATAAGCCATTTTCAATGCGATATTTTGTACTGTTTTTAAATGTAGGCCTACCCAAAACTGACACCCTCTATCCTACATCAAAGAACTCATTTCATTTGCTTAATAGGTTGTACAAGATGGTTTACTTTATAATATATTTTTTAATTGTTATATAGATAATAGGATGGGTTAAACACCTTATAATTTCTTGAGATTATGTGACAGTAGCGAGGAGAATGCGCTTAGACGTCAACATGATAAAGAACCGTATAGAGTGAAATGTTAACATACGCCAGCAATGTACGCCATGTTGTTAGCAACGCGACACAAGTTTTGATTTTGAAAATTGTTTTCGTTTAAAATTGTTTACTTATATTTACATTATTTTAACGAAATTATATTAATATGCACAATATGTTACTCTTTTCTTTGCATGTACGCCAGTTGCTGTGTATTAAAATAAATATAATTTCCATCTTTCCAAATTTCAATTGAAATCATTCCATTTCAACCCACTTCTAACAATAAATTGAAGAAACTTTCGAAGCAATAATGATAGAAACAAGTCTACAATTGTGTCAGTTTCTTTGAGTGTAATTGAGTATCGCCTAGGTCACTATTCAGGACAGATAGGGCATATTGTCGGGCTTTGTTCTTGCCTACGCACATTGTTTGCACGAGAATAATTAAGCAGCCTCAGTGGGATATTCTCGGGTTCTCGTTGAAATTCTCTCCAGTTTCAAATACATGTGTGCTGGTGTTAGATAAAGTAAATATTCTATTGACTTTCATTTGTTACCTACGATTTAATGTAATCATGGCAAATCGAACTTGTATGTTTAAAATGATTTCGTTATATTATTACAACTAAAAGGGTTAAGTAATAATTTTAAATTAAATTGATGTATTTCAAAAATATGAGCTAAAGAAAAAAAACGATGTAACGGAAGTTATCGAGTAATTGTAATGTAGGTGTTTGGAAGTGGATTTTTGATTTATTTATAACCCGTCTTTTTCTTATTCAGCTATATTTATAATATATTTATAATTCGAAACAGCTATATTTATAATTCGAATCCAAAATTGTTAGTATTTAATTTTACATCATTGGATATTTAAAATAATTGAGAGAGTTTTTAAAGGGTCCGCAATACGCATGCGATACTCCTAGTGTTTCAGGCGTCCATAGGCTATAGTGACCGCATACCATTAAGTAGGCCGTATGCCTGTTTGTCACCGCCGTGGTATAAAAAAATCCGATGAATCCATTAAAAAGAAATAGAAGCAATTTGATTTTGTTTTAATCACAGGAAATAATTAAAATTATTATGACAGTTTTTGTCCTAGAAAGTTAAACATCTAGAGCGTATTCAAAAAGTTGAGAAAATACAGAATGAAAGAAGTAATTTAAGTTTTATACAAATTTTCTTTAAAAGTAGAAGCAAGATACCCTAACTTATACCCTGTTTTATATTAAGTAGAAGGTACACACAGGCAAATAGATTGAGAATTTCTGTCATGAAACCAATTTTTGATATTTCACTTTTATTTCTTTCTATTCCTTTTCATCCACTTTATGAATAAATTAACAATTATATGAACAAATTTAATGTAATAAATAAATAAATTTTAATCGTACGCAACGGTTCATACACATCTTTTTTATCTAAGGGCAATTGATGACGTAGGACAGAAAAAAGCTTAAGATTATTTTTAAACCGTTCATTCGTTCCAGTGTCATAAGCGCTGGGGTATCAACCGCAATATATTAGCGTCGCGTTGGGTTGAAACTAGGAACCCTCATTTGCTCTTAGCAGTATTCATTTTCATTTTAATTTATGCGAAATTATAAGAAAAACGTATTCTTACTTAGAATTTAAAAATTTCATGCCAGCTAGTAGACATGTAGACAGTAGTAGACGCCTACCGCAAATTGTTCTTTGCTCGATACGGAGCCGTATTGAGCGTATGAATTCAATTTGCTTGTCGAGCTCAATATGCGTATAGAGCCACAATTTGAAAGCAAGTAGTAATAAGTGAGCAAACGCGAATAAGCTGCAGTCGATTTCAAAGATACGTATTTGCTTGCGATATGTTTAATACTGCCGCGACTTCCGGCTTATGAAAATATACGTTTTATATACATATTTTTTTATCTTACAACATTTTTAGAACGGTTTAACAAATTGGAAAATGTATGACTTTATAAAAATACTAAAATTCTTTTTACGTCTTACTGTTGGGCATGAGTTACCGTTACCGCAATTGCTACATCTACAGCTGGCCCGTTGTCGACCAAGCTGCTCCAGTCATTGACTGAAATACCTGTTGCTGGTCAACTCGTCAATCAGATGTTAAGGGCATTTAAGGGCTCCGACGAGGTCCAACGACTGTTATATAATGATAACATGTGGTACTGATACTTTTCGCTCCGTAGCGCGTAAGCGCTCGCGCAAATTGACCATCAGCGGTCAACCATTCGCACGCTGACAGCGCCCGGCTTTGGTTTACTTTAGAAATACTCCTTGCAATTTGCAACCGCGTCAAGGCTCCGAGCGCTTTCTATAATAAAATTATAAGATTAAAATTTTAAATTATTTATCTGCAGTTCTTAAACGCAACGACCTTACGTATTTTACTTCGGCCAATAGAACAAAGAACAGCAGAGAATGCAAGGATTAAAATTTTTCTTTTGTGAAAACCAGTTCGAGCGTTATCAAGACTCGGTTTACGGCCCAGATAGATCACGGTTCCTGTCTCTTTCATTCTTTGAACCCTCTCTCGCTTTTGAGAGCGAGCAATATCTGAGAAACTTGAGCTACTCACTCAATCCAGTTTATAGGAAATACGTATTGGTAGAACGGTCAAGTTGCTATCGTAAGAATGTCGTACAGGAAATATCAGGTTAAGCAAAATCACGTGTGACCGGCTATTGGACATGCGATTCGCTAGTGATAAGATTTCAGTGCTTTGATATTTAAAAAGAGATGACGGTTTTGCGTTTGTCATTATTTATACTGGTTCGTCATCTCGTATTTTGTAAATAAAAAGGTTAATTAATGGTTTGTGCATCTATATTAAGCGTAATACCTTGACAACGTTACATAGATTCCTCGGAAATATAGTAGATAAATGATTAAAAATTACCCTTCCATAACACCTAACTCGTTGCCAAACTTGGCATGTTTTTATCATAATGATGCAAGTTTACTTAATTAACAAGTTGTCTAACAGCGGACGAAGTTAACACAATGCTTATAAAAGCCCGTTTTTAGCCGGTCTTGTTATCATCCCTTATTATTTTGTTAACCGGGTAATTTTTTGTGCAGACATACTATAGCTCGGAGTGCTTAACAAAAGAATGCGAAATAAGCTTCCCGAGAGGAAAGTGGTTCCGGGTCATTACGCATAGTTTGTTTTAAGTAACATAGTTTGTTGGTTCAAAGGATTTGAAGTACAAAGACCGAAGTTAGCTTGATATATTAAGCGTTGTAATAGTTTTTGTGTCCTAGCGATTACTGAAGGAAAAGAAATATCTAATGTCAAAGTTTATTTTAAAAGTCAAGCTCTGAAAGATTTTTGTTTTTTTAAATAGTATAAATAATTTCTGAAAAAAACATAGATTTGTATAAATACCATTAAATTCAATGAAATCATATTTTTCTCATAATGAATAGTATCAAATTCATCTATTTGCACAAATATGGATAAATAAAAGGCTGACTAACATTTTAAATTTTGAAATTAAAATTATATTTCTAATTTGATATTTCCAAAATATTTATTACATTTTATTTACAAATAACATTGCCTTATTATTCAACCAGGTCATCGGCTGGGTGCACTCTGATAAAACTTGGTATAGATAAACTAAGAGAAAGAGCCGGCGGAAAAAAGTTCTCAGTAATCTTTAGATTTACGGTTCGTCATTTAAATATTCCACGACGGAGTAATACATATTTTGAAATAAATATTTTTTCAGCTCTTTTTCAAAAGCAAAGTTTACTCCTAATTTAAGAATTATAATATTCATTTAACTATATTATACAATATTTGTAAGAATTATTTAATTCATACATCACTAATGTGACATGCTGCATGATTTGAATGATACAAAAAAAATTAACTACGATTTTACATATTTTTTTATCGTCGTATAATAGCTTTAAATAGCTAATAGCATTAATAATATTATATTAATTTATTTAATATGAATTTAATATTATTCATAAGTTATTGGGTTTGAGAATTGTAAGGAAACAATTGGAATTAAGTTGTTAATGCTAATAAACCAAACATACTTGAGATACTTCCAATACATAGTTTACAAAGTATTATTACATCTCGAACTAAGTTATAAAGGCGGATTGAATTAATTATTCATAGGATATCTAAGGCAAACACAAACTTGTGTCTTGAATAGTAATTGCATACAGTCGATTGATAAGTTTGACGAATTTGCCTGTGACTAAGAAACATAGCATGTTATTATGTCATCGCACTTAAACTGAGAGTGATTTCAACTAGGAGTGATACTAAGATAGATAAAGATTATAAAGATAAATATAATACAATAAAGCCGACCAGGATGAAAAAACCGACTAATGAAAAAACCTAGTTTTAAATAATGTATAATATTATGGTAACAACATTCTTTTTTTTTGTATAAAACCTAGTAAAATTGGTGGGTTTATAATTTTGCTTTGCGGCATGGCGCAGAATGTTCCGGGTAACCCACCATTGCGACGGATATGAGTCGCAGCTCAGAGTGAAGAAAACGATTACCAAGTACTAAAAGTGTAAAAAGTATTTTTTACACTCAGTACAATATCTGTTGAGAATTGTTATGCCTTCTGCATCTTGCATGATTGACCATGTAAAATGTTTTCTGTGCATCAAAGATATCCTAACTTACAAAGGACGATTAATTAAATCTAATAATAAATGCTTAGATAACAATTAAGAAAAATGTATAGCCTTATTCATCGCAGCATCTTACCTTAGTACAAAGACTGGAAATAAATAGTTACAGACCGGTAGAATATACACTGGTTTGTGGCAGAAAACTAAAATGGTAGGTAATGTCCCGTTTTCACAAATTCTACCAGTCATTATGAATACCGAAACCAGTTGAAAGAGTATTACAAAAATTAACGGCACTATCTACCCATAAAATAAAAATTGACATGGAAAAAATAGTCTCGTGCATTTTGTGAAGGCATATAAAACTAGAATTCAACATTTGCAACGCAAGCGACCAAGAATGGCGACCGCACAAAGAACTTCCTTTTCGATGTTGATTTCTGTGTCAGTAATCATCCTTGCTCTCTCGCCTTTCACTAGGGAACAAAGCAGCGTGTACTCTGTCTGTATCCACACGTGCTGAACACCACTGATAACTAAGAATTTATACTTCACCTAAAATGAACCGTTATTATCAATTAAATCTGAGACGTACATATTTCAAAATCGAGCAATCTAAGTGCATGTAATTTCTACTCCACACTAATATCTACTGTGTCATCGTTAATATGACAATGTGTCACAGTCAAAAACAAGGGTACGCACATTTTATTTCAAGAGATTTAGATAGAAAGCGTCAAAAATAATAATTTTAAATCGAAGCTAGTTAGTATATCTAAATTAGTGTTTGTCAGTTTTAGATAGAACTAAAACTTAAAAATGTTGAGTGTTTTTCTCAATTGTCGTTCGTCCTATTAAAAATCATTAAGTTACATCTTCCTTTAAAATCTCATTTATTCGTAAAATCTTTGAGTTGAAGATTATTATCTTTACAGCCGTTAATACTTTTGAAGACCTGATACTTTTACTATACATTTACCGTGAAAAGAGTGTTTAAATTTTTTAAAAGTATAATAGCAATCAAGGTAATGCTTAGGATTTTAAAATCATCTTTTTTTGTGCGATATCGTCGTCTTTTCCTACGTTCCTTGATTTTGTAGATTTTATCGTATCACAATTGTTTATCTTGTATACAGAATACTAGCGACATGGATTGAAAATTATAATAGGCAAATTTATACCTAATATTTAATAATCTACATATTACTAAAATTGGAAGCAACACGATATTACTGCCGTAACAGCAAATCAGCTCGCAAAACCGTCCGCTTGTGTGATTATATTATGACCATTGTATGGTATTGTGATAGCACTACTCATGGACCTACTCTTTTAGCAGCCCACTATCTAGACAATGTGCTTATTTAATAATGGTAACAATCTGTATTACTTTTAAACAAGCTTAGTTAAAAATAGGTATAAATCCTTAATAAATAATTGAATAATTTTTTTTTTATTTCATGTTGCGTCGTTATAGGACCAGTGAACCTTGAAAAATTACAATATTATTTTATGGTTCAAATGTCTACTAAAGTAAAGTCTGAATAGTAATTGGGCATTAGTAAAAGTGTCCATTGTACAATGATCTATAAAGAAAGGGTTTGTCAAAAGTAGTCCCAATATAATTTTGGTACTTCTATGTTTTTTATCAACAAATAAATGGTTCAACTACGTGTATGTGGTAGATACAGGCCTATGTCTTCAAGTTCTATCATCATTTTTGTTCGTTAGTACTTATACGTGCACACAGAAAACAGATCTACGTAAATATTTCTTACTTTGCTAAGAATAATTAAAAACAAGGTTAACCTTTACTAACAAAAAATCTTTAAATTTCTTAATACTTGATATTTAGCCATATATTTATGTTTATAACTTATACATTATTTAATAGGCAAACTAGGGCATGAAGCCTGCCAACTTGGTCATCAGGGGGTTGCTACCCCTGAGAACCAATCGATTGATATCAATAAGCATTTTTATTCCATTTATGATTGTATATAGACATTTTTTAAATTGCACTAGCGTTTTTTGCATTCTTAGTGGTGTGGTAGCTGGTGTGTTATTTAAATTAAACAAATAAAAAAAACATAGCATATATAAAAATATTATGCATTACAAAACCATGATAGTTACAAATAGCGATAATATTCAATGCCCTCTCGCGTTCGCCATTCCTTAAACAAAAAATAATAATATTTTGTACTTAATAATGTAATGTTACTTAATAATGTACAAAACCATAATAGTTACAAATAGCGATAATATTCAATGCTCCGTCGCGTTCACCGTTCGTCAGATAAGACGGCGCAAACTTAAAGTTCTTGTTTGCGCGATTAACGAAATAAACTGTTGTTTCGTTAGTATTCATGGCGCTACACTCATTGTGTATTCGAAGAGCGGCCGAAAATGAAATATGGAGTATTCTCCGTGCATTTTGAACACAAGGTGACTCCGCGATATCCGCACCGTTCCGTTATTGGACTCGTTCCGTTTCGTTTCGCGACTTAATCTTGGCCAACGGAAACGGAATAATCTTCGCGGATCATCAGTCGTGCGTTGAAAGTACCGACATTATGTTGCCGCGTTCGTGACGGCCGGATCGCGAGTTCCCTTCATAAGATATTGCTTTCAACCAAAACAAAAAGGCGACATTCTAGTTTGTTCTTTCAACTGTTTATTACATAGGTTATATTATGTGCACATAAACTGTCTCGCTCGTTTATATGAACTAGATAAGTTTGCTTATGAGTCCATGTTACAGAGAAATATTTATTCTAAATATATTTTTAACGTGATGTATATACAAAATAGACAAATATTACAAATTAATTAACTATGACGCATTCCGTTCGTAATATTTTAATGTCATGTTAGTGCTCTTAAATCTCTCCATTATCATACGTAACGTATATTTTAATAACAATGTATGTTTTATTTGTCACATAATACTTTGTCTGGTTTAATTTTGTTAAACAAATTTGCCAATAGCTTAGACATAAATTACTGTCCCTTAAAACATATATTTGCTAGTAAAAGAGTTGCATAACAGCATAGAAATAGAATGGTTTATTCGGTCAATGTAAAATTCATTCATTTTGTACGATACATTTGTAGTGAAAAATAAAACTTGTAGATCATTAAACCGTCCAGTTAAGTCAGCAAAAATATATAAGTATGAAAGATTTCCAAAAATGCCCGTTATGCTTTTTCTAAGAAGGTAGTATAACCGCGGTTGAGCTTTTGAATTCGTACTTGGTGCTCAAACGCTTGCATGTGAACTAATTGGACCTAGTTACGTAAAATAAGTTCACAATTCCATTTCACTACTCAAAACTTTTATGTTTTACATTTTTGCTCCGAGCCATAAATACATTTAATAAGCGAAACAATTTGAAATCTTAAGCGGGGCTAGTTGAAATATATTTATCCGTTATATTTCTATAGGCTTCCGGTAATAATTTTGATGAATTTCTACTAAAACTAACAAATGAAAAACGGTATGAATACTTGTACTACTGCGTATCAGATCTGTCTAGGTTTTGACAATGTATCCGCGATTATTACGGATGGTTCCAATTTATACATATTTATACATTCGATATACCATTTGACTAATCTGACACGTACGTACTTAATTTTACTTCTGGTTTGACCACCACGCAAGCCTGTCCGCCCATAAGCATCCAAGTCCCGTGATTGGTTTCCAAATTGGTGAATACAGCATCACATACTTGTATTCATATTAACAATATTTAAAAACTAGGTAAATATTTGTTGTATTTATAAAAATATAATCATATTTACACAGTTTTTAGTGTTAAGAGGTGCATGATTTCTGCTATTGTAATACCAATCTTACTACGCATTAATATGAAAAGCGACGTCTAATGTGAATCATTATTACACACTCTAACTCATCGCCCAGGAGACAATGGGATAATAAAACCATTAAGTGCAATCTCTGAGTAAAGGACGCTTTAATGAACCTTCTACCGTTTGAATAATATTCCTCTGTCTGCTGAAGATTTGTACCCACTGAGAGACAATTTATGAAACAAACGCCGGCGATGAAAAGTCTTGCATTAAAAAGCACTTTATGCGCTGAATAGGGAATTGAACGGGGAAGTTTTTAGTTTCGGAACAGTGTGAAAATTTGCTTAGGAATATTTTATGTTTCCCCGGTTTGATTATAAGCCGAACTTCCATAATACGTACACCAAGCTATCTGGACAATACAGACCGTCGTTTAAATTTGGAACAAAGCATTGATGACGTTATGAAATAACGCGGGAAAGAAAATTAGGCGTGAATCAAATCAAATATTACAGCTACTTTTAAGTATTTATTATCCGCTGATATAAATGACATCACTACTACATATATTATCACTATATTATCACAAAATTATGAAGTTGTAATAATAACTTGAAATTCTGTAACTCGGCAACGCCGTTTAATAGGGTCTATCCCCATTAAATAGGTTTTGACACAGCCCTTAATAAATAGTAAAGAAATGCAGATTTAAATATGTTTTCTACCTAAGTGTTTTCATTACCATATTTGAATGCCTAAAGTAATCTTATTCAAAGACTAAAATGCCATTTAAATACAATTCCTACCGCAGGTCGTTGTAATTAACAATCGTTTCAGTAGCAGAAGCAATCTTTCTAAAGAGCCTTTGGGGAAATACAATAAATCGAATATGTGACACCTCATTTAGAACTCGATTACTTCTCTGTAATTGATGTTATAAGTTCACAGATATCGACACGCTTTGCTTATAGAGCAGGGTGTCACGGCTCTTTGAATATAGCTGAAACACTAATACAAAAAAAACGTATAAAAATACATAAATACATATGATTACGATTGTACCACATTTAAATATATTTATAAATTTTATA
>DWQQ01000703.1:0-10607 GCA_018244775.1 Oxynetra roscius flavomaculata
CTAGAGAGAATGGATGATGAAAGAATGACAAAGAAGATATACAACGCGAGTGTTGATGGACGTAGGTGTCGAGGGAGACCAAGACTCACCTATCTCGACTAAATAGGTAAGATATTGGCTAATGGGGGAGTCAAGAGCCTCCGAAACGGGCGTGTATGCATGAAGAGAGTGATGAATGTAGACAAACTACGTCAGGTTTGTAAGGACAGAAATATTTGGCACTCGGTGCTTTCTGCTACCCCGATCGGGACCTGGCGTGATGGTATGTTAATTTGTGTTAAAGATAAAAAATACTTCTTAATAAATCATGCTTCTGACTGCGCTGTCGGTGCAGTTGTGGACCCTATCCTCTGTACCGGGGATAGTGGCTTTGACTCTCATTAAAAAAATATATTATGTGATGGATGAAATTATGTTGTGTGAAATTATCTATACAATATAGTTTATCTGCTGTCGGATTACTATGTCACAGGGTTTTCCTAATTAGGGAGTATTTGTATATCTGTGAGTTATCTCAACATATTATAAAGTTATATTATTATACCTTTATTTAAGCTGAAACGGTAATGGCACTACAAGAGGCGTTGAACGAGATGGAGCGTACGTTGGCATCTTCGGGTCTAGGGTCTACACCGGGAAAGGTACTTATTCATTTACCAAATGAGGATAAATGCAGTTATAGGTTAGTTAGTGGTGAAGATTTTTGCTTGAAACTCCGGCGATCTGCGATTTCAAATCCTTAATACGCAGATTTCAGAACCAATGTAAATGCGGTTTTCACAGTAGTATAACTCAATATAACGGAGGTGAAAATATTGTGAGTAATTCTGCCCACTTTCAAGTTTTCCAGTAAGTTCCCGAACGGTGTATGTAGTCTGCCACATGTGCTGGTGCTGGTCTTAAGTCTTTTAACTCTTATAGGAGACCGGTGTTCAACAGGGAATGGATGATTAGATAATGCTTACAATCATAGTTTACTCCATTTCATCAGAAATGACTATAGATTACAATAAACTATTCAATTCTATAGGGAAAAGTAAAAATGACAACACAAGCTAATAGCGTTAACAATTTTATGAGCTGCGATCAGTGCTGTGTGCGAGTTTCTCACGCGTTTCATATCGAGCAACTCGCACTCGATCTCGAGCTTGTTGACGCACGTGATTGGTTGTTGCGAACTTTCATACTATTGTCATCAGATGACGCAGTTTCAAATCCATACAATTGTAGATTACGTTAACGCGATCGAGCAGGTAAATAAACTGGCACTCGGCATATAGATAAACATTTGCGATCGTGTTTTTTTGTACATAAATCAAAACCTATTGTGTTAATGTAAATTATATTTATAAGCGTTCACATCAGAGGACTGTCTATGCATGACGTTAATCCATTTAATTAATTAGTATTTGAATGAAAATTTAACTTAATTGTTCTGGTACTTTTTGCCACAATGTTTGTTGATTTTAATTATAATTCATTAGAATATATCTACATATGTAGGTACATTTGTGTAACCCACCTATTGCGGCACAAGCGTGCTAACTAACGTGTATTATGGCATAGTTTGAATATTTTCGTGTTAAGTTAAATAGCCTCGCAGGAGATAAACTCTCAATGATTCAATGACTTCCCAAAGACTGAAATACATGTTGTATTCGCATTAACCATTTTTTTTGTAACAAATCTTAAGGTCCGCCGAGAACTAAGAAATTTAGATGCCGATTTGGAAACCTCAGCGAAGGAGCAGTCCTATACTAAGAGGGTTGAAGTTAAATCTGATGACAGCACGAAGGACGAAGATAAAAAGAGAAACGTAGACGTGGATAGAGGGCCGATGCTTCGTATGGTGCTACGGTACTTGCCGTATTTGAAACCATACGAAAAGAGTATCATTGGAGATACTAGTAGTTGCGATTCGGTATATTTATTTTTCTTCACGTTGCTTTGTTGTCTCTTTTTGAATGGTTTGATATCGTGAAAGATACTTTGTGTTGGGATCTTCAAATGTTTTGCGTTAATATGGTGGTCTTGATTAATGAAACGTATTAATGTCTGCTATAATATTATTGTATTGTATATAATGTTAATTGTTATTTTTAATATATTAATACATATATTTGTATTAAATTGATATTTTTTCGAATGTACTTTGAGATATGCTATAAATATACCGTTTCGCTGAATCAACAGGTTTTTCAAATGAAAGTTCATTGAACGCGTCGTCTCTATACCCTAAGTGTATAAAGTATCTATTTAAAAACATCACTTGTTTCAATCGTCCTTGTACAATAATTACTCACCGCTGTACCCTCGAACTAGCTGTTATGTCTGTACAGTCAGCATAAATGTTGTAAAAAGTAAAAAAAAAGAAACACCTATTTTAGACGCGATTGAAGCGACTTGCAATTCAATTATTCAAATTATCATTTAAATCTAATAGTTATTGACATTCTCTCGTAATTTTATAAGATAAAAGTAATTTAACATACTTCGAAATCGAAACAGAGATAAAGTAATAAATAAGTAAAACGCCTTACATTGAAATGCTCCAAAGTCATCGAATCGACTTATTGAATACTTGTTGACGTACTACGTATTCCTAATATTATATTTTTGGGAAAACTCCAAAATATTTGTATAATGTTACTTCAGAAATAGTGTAATGATAAAAAAGGGAATGCATAAAAAAAAAGAAATTAATTACTTTCGAAAGTACTCAATTATTAACACGATATATCCGTTCAGACGCTATGCTGCATTTTATAAAACCTACTCAGTCCGGCTGCGTTTGACTTTGAAGAGCTGTCTACATCGGTCTCAACTTTAAACAAAAGCTAGCGCGACTGAACAAAAAAAGAAATAAAAAATCAATCACTGAATTGTGGATGCTAGCTGTACCTACTACATTCAGGGCAGTTGAGGCGTCGCGTCGGTCATCGGACGCAGTGCGCGTCGGCCGGTCAGGCGGTCTGGCTGCCTCCACGCTCAGCGCATTCGACGGATAGAAACAACGGGTGTCGTAGAGCGGCGTAGAGCTCTCGTAGGCATCCGCTACGTTACAAGTGGAGTGTGAATTCGACCGTGTTTAAACTGTGTAACGGTGTGTATATTTTTATATGAGATCATATTAAGAGAATTGTAGACGTAGATTTGAAACAAATTAAAAATTATAACCGTGGGAAATGTTAAGAACCTATACGATTAAAATACGAAGAATGCTCGCATAGAAACATCCACCGTTTATTAAATATTAAATAAATATTGTGAATAGATTATTTTAGTTTTAAATACTTATATTATCCGTAATGGAAACATATATCAATGTGTGAACTGCAATATATTTTAGCGAAAAAAGGCGTAATTACGCTCACTGTCATGTTTAGATTACTGATTGCACCTTTCACTTGTCACATCGTAGTCAATTTAAATAATTTTGTGTCCAGACACGCGTGTGTAATAAAAGAGCTATATGATTCTACATAAAATGCGTGTTGGTTTTACAAAAAATGAATAGTCAACATTGATATGCAAATGCTTGTACAATGCAAGTAATGCAAAAACGACAAGCAATGTTATTTATAGCCTTACAATAAAAAAATTCAATTCGAATTATAATAATAATATTTATTTGCTTAATAAGTTACATATCAAGTGTTTATGAAGTACTTTGACATTAAATAATTACATTTCGACTTCGTACGCGTAAAGAACATAATTTAATTATTAAATTCGTTGCTCTCAATTTTCCTTTCTCATAGAGGTTATAGAATAGTATATCTAGTACATACTTGTATTGAAGATGGTTATTGTGGATTTTTAATATTGAATTACAATACTGCTATATCAAGGCCTCGACTTGACATTTACTCAGTCTGGGCGAGTCAAAGGCTGCATTTTTCATGCAGTTTTAAAAAGACTTGCTGCACAGTTTTGTTGCCGACCACAGGCTATAATAGTCGGGGGTTTGTTGCTTATATCACTGGACGGTTTTGTCCATTACAAGTAGATCGCACACAACAAAACTTGTTTTTTTAAATGTGAAAGGAAACGGTTCCTTACTTGGTTATCAAAACATTATTAACATAAAAAAAAGTTATTCGTCGATAAACTAAAATACACCGTTTGTTATTTATATCAATAATTCATGTAGATAGTATTAATTAAGCAAAACTAACATTCTTAATAAATAATTTTAACTTATGAGTTTCAAAAACTTTTCTTAATGTAGACAACTTTTTCTCGAGGTGAAAAAATCGAAAATGATTACAGATTAAGAAAATAAATAAATAAAAGTAGTGATCGAAGCAAGGATGAACGATACAAAGTCAGCACTTCCCGAGATGAGGGACAGAAATTGGCTGCAGCGCGCTGAAGATGTGAAATTCGAGTTCGGTTTTGGCATGCCCCTTGGCGCTATGTCCGCACATCCTGCTTTTCATTCTGCGTGGGATCTTGGCTGGTGAGTGTGTGTTTTTTTTTGTTGTATTTTATTGTTTTCAGTTTTTTGCAGACAATTATATTAACGGAGAACAAGAGAAAGCTGCACAAAGAATGTGAATTAAGTCACAAACTTTGCAGACGTAAATCGAACGCATAGCTTGTAGTGTGCTGAGTTTTAATGAAAATTTAAAAAATAATTACTTTTATCTGTATATTCAACATGTCTAAAAACAATCGATTACTTAATGTCGTCCCAATGTTACTTATTTGATAGACCAATGTTTAGTATATTAGATATGCTTTATTTTAAGGGAATCTTTCTCAGAATAAAGTCTTATTTTAAAAGTCATTTATTTATTCGAAATAGATTATTTTTTTGTATATTTTGCATACATAATGATATAACATTTTAAAATTATCAATCCGGGAAACTACGTTAAATTACTAAGAGGGTAGATAAGAAAATATTCAATAGCAGATGTCACTACATGTCACGTTCACTTATAAAAAAAATTGAAAAAAAATTACTGATAAACATGACCAATTTTAGAATCGAAACAATCTTTCTGAAGTTTAAACAAACGTCAAAACGTGACCAGCAACCGAACGTAAAAGGATTGGACCCAATCATTACGTTTTTAGGCATTCTTAATAATGTAAGCCTTAGTCCTAACAGCATAACTCCTTGTGACCTAATTCAGATTGGATCACGCGATGTGTTGGGTTTAATGGAACTTTATTATTTCTCCGAATATAGTGTTAGCCTTTATAAAGTACACCGCCCATACCTACTCACGATAAAAATGTTTTAATAATACAGAACATTACATCTTGTTTCACATAATAAAACACTTCAACTTACTGGGGTACAAATAACTAAGTTGACCTCTATTCTTTGAATTAATCTGTTTAAGAAAAGCTCTGAGTCGCATCGTGAAAGCTTCTAGGAGCTTTTGTCACGACTGACGAATAATCATGAATGCGTCTACATTCTGAATTCTAAGCAGAGCATTCAACCAACAGTCCTTATACCCGACTGTTTGTAGCTGTTTTCATTAATATCACAGACTATTATTTCTATTACCAACTCTGTTGTAATATTGTATTACTTAATTTTGCAAAGTGTAAATATATGAGCGTTATTACCATTGTGAGAATTCCTCAGGGAATGACTTCTGAAATTAAAATGTTCGTACCAAAGTTCCCCAAGTGGACGGATAATGTTTTTACTGTATGAACAGTGTAAAAGTCTTTAGAATTTAAGTCTCCTTAGGGCATGCAGAAGAAAATTAGCGATAAAGTTTCCATTTTGTATGATTGTCATTTCTTAACTTTCTGTACAATATGTAGTTGCAAAATTGATAATATTAGCATAAAGTTAGACTGTATTGAGTAATAAAAGGTTAGCTAAACAAGACACCTGATAATGTAATGTTACATAGGATGCCAACAAAATATCAGTAGCCCTCGGATACATGATATCTAATCTTAAATATAGTATTTAATACAAATTATCGATAAGTCTAACATAAATACTTGTTTAATCTAATATCTTTTAATATAAAACGTGCGTATCTAACTAACCCATATTTTAAAAACACACGGCAGAAAATAATGCCGTTTCAGTTTAGTGAAATAAAATGATTCAATGATAATACTTCTCTAGTCAAATATTCAATTGAGATAGCATTATCGTCATTATTAATACTCATAAATACTTTTATCGTTATCTTATTAATTATAAATACTTTTATCGTTTCACTATTTAACAAAGGTTTCTCAAATTACTATGCTGAACAAGTGCACGTTGGCTGACTTTTATCGTCTTCGATAAAAAAATAAATTGTTTTTTTTATAGCCATCTGGTGGTAAGCTAGGCTGATCCTATGTTATGCTTATCAGACAGTTGATTAACTGCTTATATAGGTTTATAAATATATAAAAAAAACCACTTGTGCTTACTACACAGACGTATGTTCTGAATGGGACTCCACAACATCCGGTTCAGTAGTCAGTATCACTAATTACTACATCAACAGGCCAGTCGACATTTTGTAAGGCTAGTTTATTTTACTTTTAAATTTCTATATTGTGGTGTGTATCCCTATTTAAGGAAATCATGTAGCTATCAATGTGATACGCTTCTTCTTACGGTTATGAGACATTATCAAGGAACATAACTATCAATTAAGATATTAATTACTCCGTCTGGCCAACTTTGTGCAAGTGATTATTTCGAGTTGAAAGCGAATAACTCGTACGCTAATGGACGCGCATACACATTGTCTAGACGCCGACTGACGTGAGTTATAGCTTTGAAAATATGACCACAAATTATCGATTAAAACATTAGAATAGTGGAGTGGTATTG
Organism: Oxynetra roscius flavomaculata; assembly: GCA_018244775.1. Taxonomy (NCBI): domain Eukaryota; kingdom Metazoa; phylum Arthropoda; class Insecta; order Lepidoptera; family Hesperiidae; genus Oxynetra; species Oxynetra roscius. Next base: position 6,815 of record DWQQ01000703.1, read on the forward strand.
GAATATCAGTATGACTCAGGGCTTAATAGGACATAGGAGTGACTTATTAAATTGAAGTCATGTGTGTAATGTTTGTACCCTTTACACTGTAGCAGATGACAAATAAAGCTGAGCTAAGCTAACCATGTTCAGGTTTTCATGGTCGATCGTTTCGTCAGCTTGACTAAGACCATGTGACAGAGCGTCACCACCATACCCGTTTTTTGGAAAAGAAACATCTCACTAAGAAAGTATTTTTTTATTTTTAGACAACTGTCAATAAATATCACTAATGTTCACTATTTACTTGTTTCCACAGCACTAGGGCTGTGGGAACAGGGTTCATATTATGATATTTGTAGTAAAAAGGTTACTGTAATTTTTTTTCGTCTGTTTTCATCAAAGTTACTTCGCCCACATGTACTTTGGTAAGGCTGCAGTGTTTGTACTTGCCACTTTAGGGAACGGGTTTTTTACCGCAATTGCGAGCGGTTTGAAGCATATTTAAATTTGCTTCCCTAGTGCAGATTGACGACGATCAGGACGATCCGGATTTTCAAACCACCTATAAGGCCTTATTTGATCTTTTAAATGTTTTATCTCACGGTAACAATTAGACGGAGTAATAGACGTGCGATGCAAAGTATCGAAATGCTCATAGGTATCTACCACTATCCGATAAGCATTTAAGATCCGACGTCGTTATGAGTTGCCTAACTTTCCAAATCGCTAGTAATCTGCAGTGACGTCAAGGGTACAAGCATTTCATGTACGCACATATGTTTAACTACATTACAGGAGATGATATTTAATCTTGTAAAAGCACAAATCATTAACGTAGTCAGGAGAATTCCTAACACGAATGGAATTAGATATTTTAAACGTTTGATTTAAATACTTACATCCGATAAGTATTGCTAATGATTATGTCCTGTACATACTGAAGTACTTTGACACTCATCAAATCGTGTGAATCGACCAATTTTAGTTTCAGCTGACAGATGATAACAGACATCTCATCATAAAGAATTAAGAGCCACCTTAGAACAATTTATCAATTATATTCGCGAGTATCAAGGATGAGGATGAGGTTATTTCAATAAAGACAATTGTTATGTAGGCGTTCGCTTTGTCTTCGTGTCGCTGAAGTGACATTCGCTTCATTGGCTAATCAAATTGGAGAGCTATGACCTTCCTGATTTGGGTCATTATCTTACGAGCAAATTATCCTACGGACATTTGGATTAAAGAAGAAATGTAACAAACTGTTGTCGGCAAGGGCAATCTATTGTCAATAGCTGAGTAAGATGACGGAGAATATCATCTGTTTGTTGGTTTTATTTAAGATATCTCTCAGGCAGAGAAAGATATTTTAAAAGATTCTTAAAATAGGTTTGCCAAAGATGCCTTGAAAAAACAATTGCTAATATATCGGCATCTTCTGTATTAGTTCGTAGTGTGGAGATAACTTTTGGTGCCTCTAAATCTCTGGACTTACACTTGTTTAACACCCCATAACATCCATCTTATTCCATTTATTTTTCTATAGATGAAGCGCAGTATTGCAATAATTTATTCATAACATATTAATAGAACCAATGCTCTTCAGGCTATTTGACTTAGATTCATTTAGATGAAAATACATTTCCAATTTAGTAAAGGAAATCTTGCGAGTCATTGTTAGCTGTTCGTTTCGCGGTAATTCTGCTGTGCGGGAAGCAATGAGTTCGATACCCACCTCTAAACATACGAGTATTTGTTTTGATAATCCGAGTATTTTATGGGTAACAAGTATTGTCACAACTTTTGTGTAATAAAGGGGAAATTCCCAAAATTCATAGCTTGAAATCATGGAGCCGTTATTTCCCGTAAATAAAAAGGCGCAATACAAGGAAACGTGTCAAGATGATTTGAGACTAAGTCAACCAAAAAGCATACGAAAAGCCTTTGTGATTTTTACGCAACGGTCGAAAAAGGTAACGATTTTGGGGAAAAACTGGGAACATAATTCCGGAAATACATCAAGCTTTGTTGTAGAAAATTCCAGACTGATTCAAATCAAACTCTTCTTAATTAATTAATTGAGAAAGTCGTCAAACTTTGTTCCACTTTCTACTAGACGTGTTATGTGGCTACGTCATATTCCTCCATAGCGTACAAAGGCGTATTTACAATTAAAAATGAATGAAAAGTTTATTAACCCCACGATGTCTAGTCGTTGACCTTTGGCACACATCCGGTGTGTAACTTGTCAAGTTTACCCCGCTTCCATCAATGGGCAAACAAGGTTCAATCGCCCCAATAAAATCAATGGTAACAGTACACCCTGCAACATAATGAGCCAGTCATTAAGATTAGGCACATGTGAAAGGGGTAGATAGGGCTTAAACACTGAAATTATTATAAAATAAGTATATTAATAAAGAAACCTAAAATTCACCGTATTTTAGATCCGATGAACACACAAAGACAAGCATAAAGTATGGAGTATGAGACCAAATAAACTCGTTTGCAAATCGGGCCGCTATGATTTTTTTCTTTGTTTCGTAACCTGAATTAACTACAGCTTCATTTCTTTACTTTATTATCAACTTAATTATTTAATGTGTCGTAAATTCTCTTGTTTTGAATGCGCTATAGGGTAACAAGACTACCACATCATTACGGAAATATGGATATTACAAAATGTGGATATATCAAAACTGACATATATTTTTTCTAATTACCACATACACCATATACCATTTGAACTCTTACAAATTAAAGTATAATAGCATGAATGTTTTATAAAATAACACTGCGAAGTATTTTGTAAATACTTGTAGTTTCATAAAAGAATATGTTTTTATTTACCGTATTCTTAGCAAAACAAATATTGGCAAATCTGTTCGTTATATAAACATATCCAACGACGAAGGTTATTTAAAAAATTGAAAAGAAAATTGCTATGTAAAACTAAGTACTTATAACCAAGAAAGTGTGTCAAAATGACCGTTTGTAACAAATCTCTTTAACGTTGGCCTCGAACATTGACAAGATTCTTAAGGCCTTTTACATAAGGCACTGTTTACTGTGAACAAATAATTTGGACATTCTAAAATTAGTTTGGTTCACGCACCTACACTGACCGATAGACATATCCGCAAACGTTGCCATGGCAACGAGTCCAAAACAGTCCCGTCAAATAGCAACCGGTTCAACAAAACTTCATGACACACATTGCCGTCCAGAAATTATGTTACCCAGTATTTTACCTTGTACTTAACAATTAAACAATCCATATGCGACTATTCACTGTGAGGGTGTTGAGAATAATGGATTTCGGATTTGGTGATTGTGTATATCCCAATGTCAGGGGAATACGACACTTCTTTGATAATGATCCCTTCTTTCGGTAGGTACTTTTCGGCGGCAGTAATAGTACTTAATTACTTTACTTATTATTATAAAAATGGATCTTCTAATAATGAAACACGCTGGTCAAGTGCGGGTTGGCAGATTTCACACACTTTGGACACTAAAGATACTATTTGCCACACGAAATTTACTTTCATCGTAATAATTAGTAATATTTTATTTGAAATCTCTAACTTTCTAAGGAAGGTGGTTCTATTGTATACGATTGGCTCGGGGAAATTCCACTGCTACGTCAATTTTAGCCGTGAAGTTGTTGTTATTGTAGCAATTTATGTTTCGGTTTTAACGATGCGGTTGCCGGTTTACATATATACTTACTGGAGGCGTTCATCTCAGTCCTCAAGAGTGGAAGATTGAAAGTCAAATCACTATCTCTGCTATATACTCGTATATACTT